>JANJGN010001697.1:0-52500 GCA_026770705.1 Isurus oxyrinchus
AGAGAGAGAGAGAGACGGGGCGAGAGAGAGAGAGAGACGGGGCGAGAGAGAGAGAGAGAGACGGGCGAGAGAGCGAGAGAGAGAGAGAGACGGGGCGAGAGAGAGAGAGGGACGGGGCGAGAGAGAGAGAGAGAGGGACGGGGCGAGAGAGAGAGAGAGAGACGGGGCGAGAGAGAGAGAGAGACGGGGCGAGAGAGAGAGAGAGACGGGGAGAGAGAGAGAGAGAGACGGGGAGAGAGAGAGAGAGAGACGGGGCGAGAGAGAGAGACGGGGCGAGAGAGAGAGAGAGACGGGGAGAGAGAGAGAGAGAGACGGGGGGAGAGAGAGAGAGAGACGGGGGGAGAGAGAGAGAGAGAGAGACGGGAGGAGAGAGAGAGACGGGAGGAGAGAGAGAGACGGGAGGAGAGAGAGAGACGGGGGGAGGGAGAGAGAGAGATGGCTCGAGAGAGAGAGAGAGACGGGGCGAGAGAGAGAGAGACGGGGGGGCGAGAGAGAGAGACGGGACGAGAGAAACGGGGCGAGAGAGAGAGAGAGAGATAGGACGAGAGAGAGAGACAGGGGGGAGAGAGAGAGACGGGGGAGAGAGAGAGAGCCATGGGGAGAGAGAGAGAGAGAGACGGGGCGGGAAGAGAGAGAGAGCCAGGGGGGGAGAGAGAGAGAGAGAGAGAGAGAGACGGGGCGAGAGAGAGAGAGAGACGGGGCGAGAGAGAGAGAGAGATGGGGCGAGAGAGAGAGATGGGGCGGAGAGAGAGAGAGACGGGGCGAGAGAGAGAAAGACGGGGCGAGGAGAGAGAGAGACGGGGCGAGGAGAGAGCGAGACGGGGCGAGAGAGAGCGAGACGGGCGAGAGAGAGCGAGACGGGGCGAGAGAGAGCGAGACGGGGCAAGAGAGAGCGAGACGGGGCGAGAGAGAGAGAGCGAGGCGGGGCGAGAGAGAGATAGAGAGACGGGGCGAGAGAGATAAAGAGACGGGGCGAGAGAGGTAAAGAGACGGGGCGAGAGAGAGAGACGGGGCGAGAGAGAGAGAGACGGGGCGAGAGAGAGAGAGAGAGACGGGGCGAGAGAGAGAGACAGGGCAGAGAGAGAGAGAGACGGGGCAAGAGAGAGAGAGAGACGGGGCGAGACAGAGAGAGAGACGGGGGCGGAGAGAGAGAGAGACGGGGCGAGAGAAACGGGGCGAGAGAGAGAGAGAGACGGGGTGAGAGAGAGAGACGGGGCGAGAGAGAGAGAGAGACGGGGTGAGAGAGAGAGACGGGGAGAGAGAGAGAGAGAGAGACGGGGCGAGAGAGAGAGAGAGACGGGGCGAGAGAGAGAGAGACGGGGCGAGAGAGAGAGAGACGGGGCGAGAGAGAGAGAGAGACGGGGCGAGAGAGAGAGAGAGACGGGGCGAGAGAGAGCGAGACGGGGCGAGAGAGAGCGAGCGAGACGGGGCGAGAGAGAGAAAGCGAGACGGGGCGAGAGAGAGAGAGCGAGACGGGGCGAGAGAGAGAGAGCGAGACGGGGCGAGAGAGAGAGAGCGAGACGGGGCGAGAGAGAGAGAGCGAGACGGGGCGAGAGAGAGAGAGCGAGACGGGGCGAGAGAGAGAGAGCGAGACGGGGCGAGAGAGAGAGAGAGCGAGACGGGGCGAGAGAGAGAGAGCGAGACGGGGCGAGAGAGAGAGAGCGAGACGGGGCGAGAGAGAGAGAGCGAGACGGGGCGAGAGAGAGAGAGCGAGACGGGGCGAGAGAGAGAGAGCGAGACGGGGCGAGAGAGAGAGAGCGAGACGGGGCGAGAGAGAGAGAGCGAGACGGGGCGAGAGAGAGAGAGCGAGACGGGGCGAGAGAGAGAGAGCGAGACGGGGCGAGAGAGAGAGAGCGAGACGGGGCGAGAGAGAGAGAGCGAGACGGGGCGAGAGAGAGAGAGCGAGACGGGGCGAGAGAGAGAGAGCGAGACGGGGCGAGAGAGAGGAGAGCGAGACGGGGCGAGGAGAGAGAGCGAGACGGGGCGAGAGAGAGAGAGCGAGACGGGGCGAGAGAGAGAGAGCGAGACGGGGCGAGAGAGAGAGAGCGAGACGGGGCGAGAGAGAGAGAGACGGGGGGGGCGAGAGAGAGAGAGAGAGACGGGGGGGGGCGAGAGAGAGAGAGAGAGACGGGGCGATAGAGAGAGAGAGACAGGGCGAGAGAAACGGAGCGAGAGAGAGAGAGAGAGAGAGAGACGGGGGGGGAGAGAGAGAGAGACGGGGCGAGAGAGAGAGAGAGACGGGGCGAGAGACAGAGACAGACGGGGCGAGAGAGAGAGAGAGACGGGGCGAGAGAGAGAGAGAGAGACGGGGCGAGAGAGAGACGGGGCGAGAGAGAGAGAGAGACGGGGCGAGAGAGAGAGAGAGAGAGACGGGGCGAGAGAGAGAGAGAGAGACGGGGCGAGAGAGAGAGAGAGAGACGGGGCGAGAGAGAGAGAGAGAGACGGGGCGAGAGAGAGAGAGAGACGGGGCGAGAGAGAGAGACGGAGCGAGAGAGAGAGACGGGGCGAGAGAGAGAGAGAGACGGGGCGAGAGAGAGAGAGAGACGGGGCGAGAGAGAGAGACGGGGCGAGAGAGAGAGAGAGACGGGGCGAGAGAGAGAGAGAGACGGGGCGAGAGAGAGAGACGGGGCGAGAGAAAGAGAGACGGGGCGAGAGAGAGAGAGAGACGGGGAGAGAGAGAGAGAGACGGGGCGAGAGAGAGATAGCGAGACGGGGCGAGAGAGATAGAGAGACGGGGCGAGAGAGAGAGAGAGAGAGACGGGGCGAGAGAGAGAGAGAGACGGGGCGAGAGAGAGAGAGAGACGGGGGCGAGAGAGAGAGAGAGACGGGGCGAGAGAGAGAGAGAGACGGGGCGAGAGAGAGAGAGGGACGGGGCGAGAGAGAGAGAGAGGGACGGGGCGAGAGAGAGAGAGAGACGGGGCGAGAGAGAGAGAGAGACGGGGCGAGAGAGAGGAGAGAGAGACGGGGCGAGAGAGAGAGAGAGACGGGGAGAGAGAGAGAGACAGAGGGAGAGACGGGGAGTGAGAGAGAGAGAGAGACGGGGCGAGAGAGAGAGACGGGGCGAGAGAGAGAGACGGGGCGAGAGAGAGAGAGAGAGACAGGGCGAGAGAGAGGGGCGGAGACAGGGCGAGAGGGAGGGAGAGACGGTGACGGGGCGAGAGGGAGGGAGAGACGGAGACGGGGCGAGAGGGAGGGAGAGACGGTGACGGGGCGAGAGGGAGGGAGAGACGGTGACGGGGCGAGAGGGAGGGAGAGACGGAGACGGGGCGAGAGGGAGTGAGAGACGGAGACGGGGCGAGAGAGAGGGAGAGACGGAGACGGGGCGAGAGGGAGGGAGAGACGGAGACGGGGGGAGGAGCTGTGGGGGAGGAAGAGTGGGGAGAGATGGTGGATGGGGAGAGTCAGACTCCGATAGCAGCAGAAGGACACTTGTGGTTGTGTGAGAGAGTTATCACCTTTTTGCGAGACAGAGAGAGAGAGAGAGACTTGGGGTGAGACAACTTGTGTTGGATATGGTGATGGGCTGAATGACTGGGAGGATGGGGCATGGGGATGAGCGACCAGGGCCCCCCGCCCTTTTCTTGGGGGGACTGGAAAGTTGCTGATGGAGATGAGAACACAGTGAAGGCTCTCAGGAACTCACAATAGACAGTTACTGGCAGATTTATAAAAAGGAACTATCATGTCGTTCACAAGCTGCTCACTGCAGTTGCTTCACAGTGAAGTACTTGAGTGGTGGCCCACACCAGGCCTTTCACACTGCAGTAAGAGGAAGCAGTCTCATTTTCAATCAACATCTGAGCCCGTTTCCCCCCGCCTCGCTGAGATGCAGGAACCTCCAAGCTGAGGAATCCCCAACACTGGACGGCCAACAACTGGGGCAGCTGCAGAGGTGCAAAGGGGTTGATCTTCCAAAATTCCCTAGGTTCTAGAGCATTCCTCATGGATTGGACAGTAACAAACACAATCCAAAAGGGAGGGAGAGAGAAAACAGGGAACCCAAGGCCCAGTCCACCTGGTATTAGGAGTAGGGTGAAGACTGGAATCTCTGGTGAGGAGCATGGGTGACAGGACGTTTCGAAGAGTTTCTGAAAGGGAAACCAGCTCTGACAAACCTGCTGTCACCTTGTGAATGTGAAACGAGCAGGGTAAAGAAAGGGGCAGCCAGGGAATATCATATCTTGGTATATTTAAAAGGATTTCCAGAAGGACCACACAAGCGATTTGGATATGAGCCAGAATGTAGAGCTGAAAAGCAGCAATGATCTTATTGAGTGAGAACAGGCCCCAGGTGCCCATGTTTGCTGCTATTTCAGATGTTCTTAATGTCAGACGCTTCACAGCCGAATGGAATGCTAACAGCTGAAAGCCAAAGCACCTATACCTTGTGTAGCCTTGGCTGCTTTTTAAGTTGCACCTCCGTTTCCGAGCATGTGTTCATCTCCACCACACACACACACACGTCAGGCAGATCGAATCAGTCAGCTGCTCTCTAACCCGCGGTATTCCTCATGTCTTCCCCAGGTGTTACAATGACTGCACGCACGGCTGGTGCAGTGGGCCCCCTCACTACTCCTGTATCTGTGAACTGGGCTGGACCTCGGACACTGAGTCCATCAATCGGACCGGCATCGAGTGTGATGTCGATTGTGGCTGCAACTTCCACAGCACCTGTGGCGCCGGGATCCGGAACTGCGATGAGTGCCAGGGTAAGGTATACGGAACTGCGGCGAGTGCCAGGGTAAGGTATACGGAACTGCGGCGAGTGCCAGGGTAAGGTATACGGAACTGCGGCGAGTGCCAGGGTAAGGTATACGGAACTGCGGCGACTGCCAGGGTAAGGTATACGGAACTGCGGCGAGTGTCAGGGTAAGGGGTGGGGAACTGCGGTGAGTGTCAGGGTAAGGGGTGGGTAACTGCGGCGAGTGTCAGGGTAAGGGGTGGGTAACTGCGGCGGGTGTGAGGGTAAGGGGTGGGGAACTGCGGTGAGTGCCAGGATAAGGGGTGGGGAACTGCGGTGAGTGTCAGGGTAAGGTATACGGAACTGCGGTGAGTGCCAGGGTAAGGGGTGGTGAACTGCGGTGTGTGTCAGGGTAAGGGGTGGGGAACTGCGGTGAGTGCCAGGGTAAGGTATACGGAACTGCGGTGAGTGTCAGGGTAAGGGGTGGGGAACTGCGGTGAGTGTCAGGGTAAGGGGTGGGTAACTGCGGTGAGTGTCAGGGTTAGGGGTGGTGAACTGCGGTGAGTGCCAGGGTAAGGGGTGGGGAACTGCGGTGAGTGTCAGGGTAAGGGGTGGGGAACTGCGGTGAGTGCCAGGGTAAGGGGTGGGGAACTGCGGTGAGTGCCAGGGTAAGGGGTGGGGAACTGCGGCGAGTGTCAGGGTAAGGGGTGGTGAACTGCGGTGTGTGTCAGGGTAAGGGGTGGGTAACTGCGGCGAGTGTCAGGGTAAGGGGTGGGTAACTGCGGCGAGTGTCAGGGTAAGGGGTGGGTAACTGCGGCGAGTGTCAGGGTAAGGGGTGGGTAACTGCGGCGAGTGTCAGGGTAAGGGGTGGGGAACTGCGGTGAGTGTCAGGGTAAGGGGTGATGAACTGCGGTGTGTGTCAGGGTAAGGGGTGGGGAACTGCGGCGAGTGTCAGGGTAAGGGGTGGTGAACTGCGGTGTGTGTCAGGGTAAGGGGTGGGTAACTGCGGCGAGTGTCAGGGTAAGGGGTGGGTAACTGCGGCGAGTGTCAGGGTAAGGGGTGGGTAACTGCGGCGAGTGTCAGGGTAAGGGGTGGGTAACTGCGGCGAGTGTCAGGGTAAGGGGTGGGTAACTGCGGTGAGTGTCAGGGTAAGGGGTGGGTAACTGCGGTGAGTGTCAGGGTAAGGGGTGGGTAACTGCGGTGAGCGTCAGGGTAAGGGATCAGGAACCGCGGCGAGTGTCAGGGTAAGGGGTGGGGAACCGTGGCGAGTGTCAGGGTAAGGGATCGGAAACTGCGGTGAGCGTCAGGGTAAGGGATCCGGAACTGCGGTGAGTGCCAGGGTAAGGGGCGGTGAACTGTGGCGAGCGTCAGGGTAAGGGGTGGGTAACTGCGGTGAGTGTCAGGGTCAGGGGTGGGGAACTGCGGTGAGTGTCAGGGTCAGGGGTGGGGAACTGCGGCGAGTGTCAGGGTAAGGGGTGGGTAACTGCGGCGAGTGTCAGGGTAAGGGGTGGGGAACTGCGGCGAGTGTCAGGGTAAGGAGTGGGTAACTGCGGCGAGTGTCAGGGTAAGGAGTGGGTAACTGCGGCGAGTGTCAGGGTAAGGAGTGGGTAACTGCGACGAGTGTCAGGGTAAGGGATCAGGAACTGCGGCGAGTGTCAGGGTAAGGGGTGGGGAACTGCGGCGAGTGTCAGGGTAAGGGGTGGGGAACTGCGGCGAGTGTCAGGGTAAGGGGTGGGGAACTGCGGCGAGTGTCAGGGTAAGGGGTGGGGAACCGCGGTGTGTGTCAGGGTAAGGGGTGGGGAACTGCGGTGAGTGCCAGGGTAAGGTATACGGAACTGCGGTGAGTGTCAGGGTAAGGGGTGGGGAACTGCGGTGAGTGTCAGGGTAAGGGGTGGGTAACTGCGGTGAGTGTCAGGGTTAGGGGTGGTGAACTGCGGTGAGTGCCAGGGTAAGGGGTGGGGAACTGCGGTGAGTGTCAGGGTAAGGGGTGGGGAACTGCGGTGAGTGCCAGGGTAAGGGGTGGGGAACTGCGGTGAGTGCCAGGGTAAGGGGTGGGTAACTGCGGCGAGTGTCAGGGTAAGGGGTGGTGAACTGCGGTGTGTGTCAGGGTAAGGGGTGGGTAACTGCGGCGAGTGTCAGGGTAAGGGGTGGGTAACTGCGGCGAGTGTCAGGGTAAGGGGTGGGTAACTGCGGCGAGTGTCAGGGTAAGGGGTGGGTAACTGCGGCGAGTGTCAGGGTAAGGGATCAGGAACTGCGGCGAGTGTCAGGATAAGGGGTGGGTAACTGCGGCGAGTGTCAGGTTAAGGGGTGGGTAACTGCGGCGAGTGTCAGGGTAAGGGGTGGGTAACTGCGGCGAGTGTCAGGTTTAACGGGTGGGGAACTGCGGTGAGTGTCAGGATAAGGAGTTGGGAACTGCGGTGAGTGTCAGGGTAAGGGGTGGGTAACTGCGGTGAGTGTCAGGGTTAGGGGTGGGTAACTGCGGTGAGTGTCAGGGTAAGTGGTGGGGAACTGCGGTGAGTGTCAGGGTAAGGGGTCAGGAACTGCGGTGAGTGTCAGGGTAAGGGGTCAGGAACTGCGGTGAGCGTCAGGGTAAGGGGTGGGGAACTGCGGTGAGCGTCAGGGTAAGGGGTGGGGAACTGCGGTGAGCGTCAGGGTAAGGGGTGGGGAACCGCGGTGAGCGTCAGGATAAGGGGTGGGGAACTGCGGTGAGTGCCAGGGTAAGGGGTGGGGAACTGCGGTGAGTGCCAGGGTAAGGGGTGGGTAACTGCGGTGAGTGCCAGGGTAAGGGGTGGGTAACTGCGGCGAGTGTCAGGGTAAGGGGTGGGTAACTGCGGCGAGTGTCAGGGTAAGGGATCAGGAACTGCGGCGAGTGTCAGGTTAAGGGGTGGGTAACTGCGGTGAGTGTCAGGGTAAGGGGTGGGTAACTGCGGTAAGTGTCAGGATAACGGGTGGGGAACTGCGGTGAGTGTCAGGGTAAGGAGTGGGGAACTGCGGTGAGTGTCAGGGTAAGGGGTGGGTAACTGCGGTGAGTGTCAGGGTTAGGGGTGGTGAACTGCGGTGAGTGTCAGGGTAAGGGGTGGGGAACTGCGGTGAGTGTCAGGGTAAGTGGTGGGGAACTGCGGTGAGTGTCAGGGTAAGGGGTGGGGAACTGCGGTGAGTGTCAGGGTAAGGGGTCAGGAACTGCGGTGAGTGTCAGGGTAAGGGGTCGGGAACTGCGGTGAGCGTCAGGGTAAGGGGTGGGGAACTGCGGTGAGCGTCAGGGTAAGGGGTGGGTAACTGCGGCGAGTGTCAGGGTAAGGGGTGGGGAACCGCGGCGAGTGTCAGGGTAAGGGGTGGGTAACTGCGGCGAGTGCCAGGGTAAGGGGTGGGGAACTGCGGCGAGTGCGAGGGTAAGGGGTGGGGAACTGCGGCGAGTGTGAGGGTAAGGGGTGGGGAACTGCGGCGAGTGTCAGGGTAAGGGGTGGGTAACTGCGGCGAGTGTCAGGGTAAGGGGTGGGGAACTGCGGCGAGTGTCAGGGTAAGGAGTGGGTAACTGCGGCGAGTGTCAGGGTAAGGAGTGGGTAACTGCGGCGAGTGTCAGGGTAAGGAGTGGGTAACTGCGACGAGTGTCAGGGTAAGGGATGGGGAACTGCGACGAGTGTCAGGGTAAGGGATGGGGAACTGCGGTGAGTGCCAGGGTAAGGGATGGGGAACTGCGGTGAGCGTCAGGGTAAGGGATGGGGAACTGCGGTGAGCGTCAGGGTAAGGGGTGGGGAACCGCGGCGAGTGTCAGGGTAAGTGGTGGGGAACTGCGGTGAGTGTCAGGGTAAGGGGTCAGGAACTGCGGTGAGTGTCAGGGTAAGGGATCAGGAACTGCGGTGAGCGTCAGGGTAAGGGGTGGGGAACTGCGGTGAGCGTCAGGGTAAGGGGCGGGTAACTGCGGTGAGCGTCAGGGTAAGGGATCGGGAACTGCGGTGAGCGTCAGGGTAAGGGATCGGGAACTGCGGTGAGCGTCAGGGTAAGGGATCGGGAACTGCGGTGAGCGTCAGGGTAAGGGATCGGGAACTGCGGTGAGCGTCAGGGTAAGGGATCGGGAACTGCGGTGAGCGTCAGGGTAAGGGATCGAGAACTGCGGTGAGTGTCAGGGTAAGGGATCGGGAACTGCGGTGAGTGTCAGGGTAAGGGATCGGGAACTGCGGTGAGTGTCAGGGTAAGGGATCGGGAACTGCGGTGAGTGTCAGGGTAAGGGATGGGGAACTGCGGTGAGTGCCAGGGTAAGGGATGGGGAACTGCGGTGAGCGTCAGGGTAAGGGATGGGGAACTGCGGTGAGCGTCAGGGTAAGGGGTCAGGAACTGTGGTGAGTGCCAGGGTAAGGGATCGGGAACTGCGGTGAGTGCCAGGGTAAGGGATCGGGAACTGCGGTGAGTGTTAGGGTGAGGGGTCAGGAACTGCGGCGAGTGTCAGGGTAAGGGGTGGGTAACTGCGGCGAGTGTCAGGGTAAGGGATGGGGAACTGCGGCGAGTGCCAGGGTAAGGGGTGGGGAACTGCGGTGAGTGCCAGGGTAAGGGATCGGGAACTGCGGTGAGTGTTAGGGTAAGGGGTCAGGAACTGTGGCGAGTGTCAGGGTAAGGGGTGGTGAACTGCGGTGAGTGTTAGGGTAAGGGGTCAGGAACTGCGGCGAGTGTCAGGGTAAGGGGTGGTGAACTGCGGTGAGTGTTAGGGTAAGGGATGGGGAACTGCGGTGAGTGTTAGGGTAAGGGATGGGAACTGCGGTGAGTGTTAGGGTAAGGGGTCAGGAACTGCGGCGAGTGTCAGGGTAAGGGGTGGTGAACTGCGGTGAGTGTTAGGGTAAGGGATCAGGAACTGCGGCGAGTGTCAGGGTAAGGGGTGGGTAACTGCGGTGAGTGTTAGGGTAAGGGATCAGGAACTGCGGCAAGTGTCAGGGTAAGGGGTGGTGAACTGCGGTGAGTGTTAGGGTAAGGAGTGGGGAACTGCGGTGAGTGTCAGGGTAAGGGGTGGGTAACTGCGGTGAGTGTCAGGGTTAGGGGTGGTGAACTGCGGTGAGTGTTAGGGTAAGGGGTGGGGAACTGCGGTGAGTGTCAGGGTAAGTGGTGGGGAACTGCGGTGAGTGTCAGGGTAAGGGGTCAGGAACTGCGGTGAGTGTCAGGGTAAGGGGTCAGGAACTGCGGTGAGTGTCAGGGTAAGGGGTCAGGAACTGCGGTGAGCGTCAGGGTAAGGGGTGGGGAACTGCGGTGAGCGTCAGGGTAAGGGGTGGGTAACTGCGGCGAGTGTCAGGGTAAGGGGTGGGGAACCGCGGCGAGTGTCAGGGTAAGGGGTCGGTAACTGCGGCGAGTGCCAGGGTAAGGGGTGGGGAACTGCGGCGAGTGTGAGGGTAATGGGTGGGGAACTGCGGCGAGTGTGAGGGTAAGGGGTGGGGAACTGCGGCGAGTGTCAGGGTAAGGGGTGGGTAACTGCGGCGAGTGTCAGGGTAAGGGGTGGGGAACTGCGGCGAGTGTCAGGGTAAGGAGTGGGTAACTGCGGCGAGTGTCAGGGTAAGGAGTGGGTAACTGCGGCGAGTGTCAGGGTAAGGAGTGGGTAACTGCGACGAGTGTCAGGGTAAGGGATCAGGAACTGCGGCGAGTGTCAGGGTAAGGGGTGGGGAACTGCGGCGAGTGTCAGGGTAAGGGGTGGGGAACCACGGCGAGTGTCAGGGTAAGGGGTGGGGAACCGCGGCGAGTGTCAGGGTAAGTGGTGGGGAACTGCGGTGAGTGTCAGGGTAAGGGGTCAGGAACTGCGGTGAGTGTCAGGGTAAGGGGTCAGGAACTGCGGTGAGTGTCAGGGTAAGGGATCAGGAACTGCGGTGAGCGTCAGGGTAAGGGGTGGGGAACTGCGGTGAGCGTCAGGGTAAGGGGCGGGTAACTGCGGTGAGCGTCAGGGTAAGGGATCGGGAACTGCGGTGAGCGTCAGGGTAAGGGATCGGGAACTGCGGTGAGTGTCAGGGTAAGGGATCGGGAACTGCGGTGAGTGTCAGGGTAAGGGATCGGGAACTGCGGTGAGTGTCAGGGTAAGGGATCGAGAACTGCGGTGAGTGTTAGGGTAAGGGATCGGGAACTGCGGTGAGTGTCAGAGTAAGGGATCGGGAACTGCGGTGAGTGTCAGGGTAAGGGATCGGGAACTGCGGTGAGTGTCAGGGTAAGGGATGGGGAACTGCGGTGAGTGCCAGGGTAAGGGATGGGGAACTGCGGTGAGCGTCAGGGTAAGGGATGGGGAACTGCGGTGAGCGTCAGGGTAAGGGGTCAGGAACTGTGGTGAGTGCCAGGGTAAGGGATCGGGAACTGCGGTGAGTGCCAGGGTAAGGGATCGGGAACTGCGGTGAGTGTTAGGGTAAGGGGTCAGGAACTGCGGCGAGTGTCAGGGTAAGGGGTGGGTAACTGCGGCGAGTGTCAGGGTAAGGGATGGGGAACTGCGGCGAGTGCCAGGGTAAGGGGTGGGGAACTGCGGTGAGTGCCAGGGTAAGGGATCGGGAACTGCGGTGAGTGTTAGGGTAAGGGGTCAGGAACTGCGGCGAGTGTCAGGGTAAGGGGTGGTGAACTGCGGTGAGTGTTAGGGTAAGGGGTCAGGAACTGCGGCGAGTGTCAGGGTAAGGGGTGGTGAACTGCGGTGAGTGTTAGGGTAAGGGATGGGGAACTGCGGTGAGTGTTAGGGTAAGGGATGGGGAACTGCGGTGAGTGTTAGGGTAAGGGGTCAGGAACTGCGGCGAGTGTCAGGGTAAGGGGTGGTGAACTGCGGTGAGTGTTAGGGTAAGGGATCAGGAACTGCGGCGAGTGTCAGGGTAAGGGGTGGGTAACTGCGGTGAGTGTTAGGGTAAGGGATCAGGAACTGCGGCAAGTGTCAGGGTAAGGGGTGGTGAACTGCGGTGAGTGTTAGGGTAAGGGGTTTTATAACCATTGCAGCTCGCGGCCCTTGATGTTAGGCAAATGGTGCATTGTGAAAGTGACGCTGGGGTGTTTGTACACTGATCTTTAACAGCACAATTGGAGGGAATATCTACCCAGCCTACTCAATCCCTCATAGGACAGTCCTCTCAGACCAGGATTCCACCTCAGTAAACTTTGTTGCACTCCCTCTAAGTCGAGTATCTCCTCCTTTGGTAAGAAGACCAGAACTGTGCTCTGTACTCCAGGTGTGGTCTCACCAGTACGCTGTATGATTGCAGTAAGACTTCTTCAGTCTTGCACTGCAATCCCTTGGCAACAGAAGTTAACATAGCATTTTGCTCCTGTGTTACTTGCTGTACCTGCCTGCTACCTTTCTGTGCTCCCTCGGAATGCCCACACTCTCCGGTCCCTCTACCTCGCAAAAATTATGCTGCTTTTCCCTTCCTTCCAATGTTCTTGCCCACTCCCTGAGCCGCATCTTGTACAACCGGAGAAGGCCATTCTGCCCATTGTGTCTGTGCTGGCTCTCCCAAGGAGCAATCCCTGTACTGCCACACCCCCATCCTTTCCCCACATCCCTGCACATTCCTCCGCTTCAGGTAGTTAGAAATGTAGAAAAATGGGTCAGAAGGAGGTCACTCTGCCCATCGTGTCTGCACCAGCGAAAATACACCCCCCACCTCCCCCCCCCGCCCCCCAGCCCAATCCCATTTTCCAGCACTTGGTCTGCAGGTCTGCAGCCCTGGAAGTTGTGGGACTTCAGGTGGATATTACTGGAGTTGAGGGTTTCTGTCTCTGCTCACCTTTCAGGCAGTGAATCCCGGAGCCTTCCACGTTTAAACTTTCTGCTCGTTTCTCTCTCAGCTCCCCCCCTCATTCCCTCTCTGAGCTCACCTTGTCCATGAGGCCCACCTCCTGCTGCCTCCATTGTATTGTCACTAAACCGGTGACCAGCCACCCTCCCCTCCGAGCCAATATTTTAAATGGTTCTCTTTCTTCAGGTATTGTCCCTCTTTCCATTAAAGCTGCCGTTATCACCCCTCTCCTCAACTGATTAACCCTTGATTCCCCCATCCTTGTAAACTACCCTCCCATCTCCAACCTCCCTTTCCCCTCCAAAATCCTTCCACCTATTGTCCCCTCCTAAATCTCCCTCTGTGCTTCCTGGAACTCCCTGCAGTCAGGTTTCTGCCCTGCCACATCTCAGAAACAGCTCTTATCAAAGTCACAAAGAACATCCTGTGTGACTGTGACAAAGGTCAACCTTCTGTCCTCGTCCTTCTCCAGCCTGTCTGCAGCCGTGCACACCCCATCCTCCGCCAGCCCTCTCTGCTGTCGTCCAGCTGGGTCAGCAACAGGGGAGACGGTGGCATCGCGGTAATGTTGCTGGCCTAGTAACCCACAGCCCAGGACACGGGTTCACATCCCACCACGGCAGCTGATGGAATTTAAATACAGCCAATAAATCCGGATAGTGACCATAAAACTATCTTCGATTGTCACTAATGCCCTTTAGGGAAGGGAATCTGCCGTCCTTAACCGGTCTGGTCTACTTGTGACCCCAGACCCACAGCAATGTGGTTGACTCTTAACTGCCCTCTGAAATGGCCTAGCAATAGAAATAGGAGGGGGTCAAGGATGGATCTTTGGGGGCACCAGAGGGGGCAGTGAAGCCATTACAGGTGATAGATAATGGAACCAGGTTTTTTTATTCATTCACGCGATGTGGGTATCGCTGGCTGGGCCCAGCATTTATTGCCCATCCCTAATTGCCCCTTGAGAAGGTGCTGGTGAGCTGCCTTCTTGAACCGCTGCAGTCCGTGTGGTGTAGGTACACCCACAGTGCTGTTAGGGAGGGAGTTCCAGGATTTTGTCCCTGTGATGTAGGTACACCCACAGTGCTGTTAGGGAGGGAGTTCCAGGATTTTGTCCCTGTGGTGTAGGTACACCCCCAGTGCTGTTAGGGAGGGAGTTCCAGGATTTTGTCCCCTGTGGTGTAGGTACACCCACAGTGTTGTTAGGGAGGGAGTTCCAGGATTTTGTCCGTGTGGTGTAGGTACACCCACAGTGCTGTTAGGGAGGGAGTTCCAGGATTTTGTCCGTGTGGTGTAGGTACACCCACAGTGCTGTTAGGGAGGGAGTTCCAGGATTTTGTCCCTGTGGTGTAGGTACACCCACAGTGCTGTTAGGGAGGAAGTTCCAGGATTTTGTCTGTGTGGTGTAGGTACACCCACAGTGCTGTTAGGGAGGGAGTTCCAGGATTTTGTCCGTGTGGTGTAGGTACACCCACAGTGCTGTTAGGGAGGGAGTTCCAGGATTTTGTCCCTGTTGTGTAGGTACACCCACAGCGCTGTTAGGGAGGGAGTTCCAGGATTTTGTCCATGTGGTGTAGGTACACCCACAGTGCTGTTAGGGAGGGAGATCCCGGATTTTGTCCGTGTGGTGTAGGTACACCCACAGTGCTGTTAGGGAGGGAGTTCCAGGATTTTGTCCGTGTTGTGTCGGTACACCCACAGTGCTGTTAGGGAGGGAGTTCCAGGATTTTGTCCCTGTGGTGTAGGTACATCCACAGTGCTGTTAGGGAGAGAGTTCCAGGATTTTGTCCGTGTGGTGTAGGTTCACCCACAGTGCTGTTAGGGAGGGAGTTCCAGGATTTTGTCTGTGTGGTGTAGGTACACCCACAGCGCTGTTAGGGAGTTCCAGGATTTTGTCCACGTGGTGTAGGTACACTCACAGCGCTGTTAGGGAGGGAGTTCCAGGATTTTGTCCATGTGGTGTAGGTACACCCACAGTGCTGTTAGGGAGGAAGTTCCAGGATTTTGACCCAGCGATAGTGAAGGAACAGCCGATATATTTCCAAGTCAGGATGGTGAGTGGCTTGGAGGGGAACTTCCAGGTGGTGGTGTTCCCATGTGTCTGCTGCCCTTGTCCTTCTAGATGGAAGTGGTCGTGGGTTTGGAAGGTGCTGTCTAAGGAGCCTTGGTGAGTTCCTGCAGTGCATCTTGTAGATGATACACACACTGCTGCTACTGTGCGTCGGTGGTGGAGGGAGTGAATGTTTGTGGATGGGGTGCCAATCAAGCGGGGCTGCTTTGTCCTGGATGGTGTCGAGCTTCTTGAGTGTTGTGGGAGCTGCACTCATCCAGGCAAGTGGGGAGTATTCCACCATGCTCCTGACTTGTGCCTTGTAGACGGTGGACAGGCTTTGGGGAGTCAGGAGCTGAGTTAGTTGTCGCGGGGTTCAAGAAGGCAGCTCACCACCACTTTCTCAAGGGCCCTAAGGATGGGCAATAAATGCTGGCCCAGCCAGAGAAGCCCACACCCTGTGAATGAATAAAAAACAGGATTCCCAGCCTCTCTCCTGCTCTTGTAGCCACAGTATTTATATGACTGGTCCAGTCCAGTTTCTGGTCAATGGTAACCCCCAGGATGTTGGTAGTGGGGGATTCAGTGATGGTAATGCCATTGAATGTCAAGAGGCGATGGTTAGATTCTCTCTTGTTGGAGATGGTCATTGCCTGGCACTTGTGTGGTGTGAATGTTACTTACCATTTCTCAGCCCAAGCCTGGATATTGTCCAGGTCTTGCTGCATTTGGACATGGGCTGCTTCAGTATCTGAGGAGTCGCGAATGGTGCTGAACATTGTACAATCATCAGCGAACATCCCCACTTCTGACCTTATGATGGAAGGAAGGTCATTGATGTAGCAGCTGAAGATGGTTGGGCCGAGGACACTATCCTGAGGAACTCCTGCAGCGATGTCCTGGAGCTGAGATGACTGACCTCCAACAACCACAACCACCTTCCTTTGTGCTCAGTATGACTCCAACCAGCGGAGAGATTTCCCCCTGATTCCCATTGACTCCAGTTTTGCTGGGGCTCCTTGATGCCACACTTGGTCAAATGCTGCCTTGATGTCAAGGGCAGTCACTCTCACCTCACCTCGGGAGTTCAGATCTTTTGTCCATGTTTGAACCAAGTCTGTAATGAGGTCAGGAGCTGAGTGACCCTGGCAGAACCCAAACTGGGCATCAGTGAGCAGGTTATTGCTAAGCAAGTGCTGCTTGGTAACACTGTTGATGACCCCTTCCATTACTTTATTGATGATGGAGAGTAGACTGATGGGGCGGTAATTGGCCGGGTTGGATTTGTCCTGCTTTTTGTGTACAGGACATACCTGGGAAATTTTCCACACAGCCGGGTAGATGCCAGTGTTGTAGCTGTACTGGAACAGCTTGGCTAGGGGCACGGCAAGTTCTGGAGCACAAGTCTTCAGTACTATTGCTGGAATATTGTCAGGGCCCATAGCCTTTGCAGTATCCAGTGCCTTCAGCCATTTCTTGCTATCATGTGGAGTGAATCGAATTGGCTGAAGACTGGCATCTGTGATGCTGGGGACCTCTGGAGGAGGCCGAGATGGATCATCCACATGGCACTTCTGGCTGAAGATTATTGCGAATGCTTCAGCGTTATCTTTTGCACTGATGTGCTGGGCTCCTCCATCATTGAGGATGGGGATATTTGTGGAGCCTCCTCCTCCAGTGAGTTGTTTAATTGTTCCCCATCATTCATGACTGGATGTGGCAGGACTGTGGAGCTTAGATCTCATCAGTTGGTTGTGGGATCGCTTAGCTCTGTCTATCACTTGCTGCTTCTGCTATATGGCAAGTGATTGACACCTCATTTTTAGGTATGCCTGGTGCTGCTCCTGGCATGCCCTCCTGCACTCTTCATTGAACCAGGGTTGACCCCTGACTTGATGGTAATGGTGGAGTGGGGGATATGCTGGGCCATGAGGTTACAGATTGTGTTCGAGTACAATTCTGCTGCTGCTGATGGCCCACAGCACCTCATGGATGTCCAGTCTTGAGTTGCTAGATCTGTTTGAAATCTATCCCATTTAACACGGTGGTAGTGTCACACAACATGATGGAGGGTATCCTCAATGTGAAGGTGGGACTTCATCTCCACAGTGACTGTGCGGTGGTCACTCCTACCCATACCGTCATGGACAGATCCATCTGTGACAGGCAGGTTGGTGAGGATGAGGTCAAGTATGTTTTTCCCTCTTGTTGGTTCCCTCACCACCTGTCCCAGACCCAGTCTAGCAGTGATGTCCTTTAGGACACGGCCAGCTCGGTCAGTAGTGGTGCTACCGAGACACTCTTGGTGATGGAGATTGAAGTCCCCACCCAGAGTACATTCTGCACCCTCACCACCCTCAGTGCTCCCTCCAAGTGATGTTCAACATGGAGGAAACACTGATTCATCAGCTGAGGGAGGGCGGGACGTGGTCATCAGCAGGAGGTTTCCTTACCCATGTTTGACCTGATGAGACTTCCTGGGATCTGGAGTTGATGTTGAGGACTCTCAGGGTAACTCCCTCCTGACTGTATGTCACTGTGTCACCACCTCTGCTGGGTCTGTCCTGTCGGTGGGACAGGAGATACCCAGGGACGGTGATGGGGGTGTCTGGGACATTGTCTGTAAGGTATGATTCCGTGAGGATGACCATGTTGCTTGACTAGTCTGTGAGACAGCTCTCCCAGTTTTGACACTTGCCCCAGATGTTCGTCAGCAGGACTTTGCAGGGTCGACAGGGCTGAGTTTGTCGGTGTCGATGCTGGGTGGTCTGTCCTCCCCCCTGGAACAGTCCTCAATGAAGCCAGTCCGGTTCCAGCCTTTGGTGTCACATTTATCCTGAAATGAACCACCGACCGGATTTTCACTGTGTAATGCTGCCCAACTTCGCCCCTGTCTCAGCTCATCTGCTGCTGAAACTTCCATCGATTGCCTTTGTTCCCTCCGACTTGACTGTTCGCACACACTCTGGGCTGCCCTCCCACTTTCTACCATTCAGAAACTTGAGGTTTCTCCAAAACTTTGCCCGTGTCCTAACTCTCACCAAGCCTTGGTCACCCACACCTCCTGTTCTCACTGACCGACATTGGCTGGTGGTCAAGCAACGTCTCGATTCTAAAATTCTTTTCTCATCTACAAAAGTCAAGGCTGACACTCCAGTGCAATACTGAGGGAGTGCTGCACTGTCAGAGGTGTTGTCTTTTGGATGAGATGTTAAACTGAGGTCCTACCTGCTTGCTTGACTGGATGTAAAACATCCCTCCGTCAATATGACACAGAACCATAGGAATGTTACAACACACAAAGAGGCCATTCAGCCCATCGTGTCTGCATCAGCCATAAAAGAGAGAAAACAGAAACTGGCTCCCATTTTTAACCCCACTTTCCAGCCCCTGCTCGGTATCCTTGCAGGTTCCAGCGCTTCAGCTGCAGATCCAGGTTCTGTTTTAAATGAATCGAGTGTTTCAGCTCAAACACCAACTTAGGCAGCGAATTCCAGACACCCACCACCCTCTGGGGGAACACACTACCCTCTGGGGGAACACACCACCCTCTGGGGGAACACACTACCCTCTGGGGGAACACACCACCCTCTGGGGGAACACACTACCCTCTGGGGGAACACACCACCCTCTGGGGGAACACACTACCCTCTGGGGGAACACACCACCCTCTGGGGGAACACACTACCCTCTGGGGGAACACACCACCCTCTGGGGGGAACACACTACCCTCTGGGGGAACACACCACCCTCTGGGGAAACACACTACCCTCTGGGGGAACACACCACCCTCTGGGGAAACACACTACCCTCTGGGGGGAACACACCACCCTCTGGGGGAACACACCACCCTCTGGGGGGAACAGGTTTCTCCTCACGTCCCCTCTACACCTTCCACCAATCCCCTTAAATCTGTGCCCTCTCCACTAGAGGAAACAGGTCTTTCCTGTTTACCCTATCTCGGCCCCTCATAATTTTGTACACCTCAATCAGGTCACCCCTCAGCCTCCTCTGTTCCAGGGAAAACCACCCCAGCCTGTCCGATCTCTCCTCATAGCTGCAATTTTCCAGCCCTGGCAACACGTGGGCTATTGTCACGTTGCTGCTTGTGGGAGCTTGCTGTGCCCAAATTGATGGCTGTTTCCTACATTACAAATGGACACTACACTTCAGTAAGTGTGACATTGGGCGGTAAACCACTTTCAGATGTCTGGTAGTTATTAAAAAGGCGATATAAATGCAAGTCCTTCTTTCCAGCCCTGCAGTCCTCTGAGCTATCTGTGCTCTGATTTTAACCACTCCACCATTGGTGGCTGTTCGGAGGAGAGATTGGAGAGACTGGGGTTATCTTCCCTGGAGCAGAGGAGATGGAGGGGGGCCATGATTGAGGTGTATAAAATTATGAGGGGCGTAGATAGGGTAGACAGGAAGGAACTTTTCCCCTTGGTGGAGGGATCAATAACTAGGGGGCATAGATTTAAGGGAAGGGGCAGGAGATTTAGAGGGGATGTGTGGAGCGTGTTGCGAATCTGGAACTCACTGCCTGAAAGGGTGGTAGAGGCAGACCCTCATAACATTTAAGAAGTATTTGGATGTGCACTTGCGAAGCCGTGGCAAACAAGGCTATGGGCTAGTGCTGGAAAATGGGATTAGAATAGTTAGGTACTTGTTTGACTGGCACAGACTGGATGGGCCGAAGGGCCTTTTTCTGTGCTGTAGACCTCTATGACTGTATAACTCTGCACCTTCAGCTGCGTAAGCTCTGGAGTTCCCTCCCTGCACCTCTCTGACTCTCCACCTCGTCATCTTCCTTTAAGGCGCTCCTTGAGATTGTAAGAAATAGGAGCAAGAGTAGGCCACTCGGCCCCTCGAGCCTGCTCCACCATTCAGTAAGATCATGGCTGATCTGGTTGTGGCCTTAGCCCCACTTTCCTGCCTGCTCCCCATAACCCTCGTCTCCCTTGTCGATCAGAAATCTGCCTAACTCGCCCTTGAACATGTTCAGTGACCCAGGCCCCGCTGGTCCCTGGGGAAGAGAATCCCACAGACTAATGACCCTCAGAGAGAAGAAATTCCTCCTCATCTCCATCTTAAATAGGAGCCCCCTTATTTCAAAACTGTGCCCCTTGTTCCAGATTACCCTACATGAGTAGTGCTGACTGAGTGAATGTGGAAAGGCTGTTGGTGGGAGGATGGGGTCAATAGCCATAGGACACGGATTTAAGATAATTGGCCAAAGGATGAGAGGGGACCTGGAGAGGATTTCTTTTTTAACTGAGTTCTCTGACCTGAAAGGACGGTGGAAACAGATTCTGTGGCAAGTCTCAAAAGGGAACTGGAGACATGCTTGTAAAGGGAGAATGTTTGTGTACCTGTGAAGAATGAGCAGGGGGGTAGGTTTTAAATAGACAGCGCTTGAATTAATTTGAAGGATTCTGACACTCGCTGTCCTTGCCTGACTGAGATGAATTCACTCTGATTCTCACAGACTGGACGATGGGGCAGCACTGTGAGTTGTGCCGGCCTGGTAGTTATGGCAACGCCACAGAGAAGGATGGATGTCGGCAGTGTGCATGTAATGGACATGGTGCAAGCTGGCTGGGAGACTGCGATGGATCAACGGGCAGCTGCTTTTGTACTGAGAACACGGGAGGGACACACTGCCAGAACTGTGTCACTGGTTACTACGGAGACCCACAGTGAGTGAATCCCATCAGCTCTGTCCCGTGAGAGAGAGAGAGAGAGAGACAGAGGGAATTGTAGAATTGTTACGGTGCAGAAGGAGGTCCTTTGGCCCATCATGTCTGCACCGGCTCTCCGAATGAGCAACTCGCCTCGTACTGTTCTCCCGTCTTCTACTGGCAATCCTCCACGTTCTTCCTTTTCAGATAACAGTTTAATTCCCTTGTAAACCTGCCTCCACCGGACTCTCAGGCAGTGCATTCCAAACCCTAACCACTCGCTGCGTTAGCACGTCTCTCCTCATATCACTTTTCTCCTTCAAATCTGTTCCCCTCTGGATTCACAGGTGGGAACAGTTTCTCCCTGTCTGCTCTGTCCAGACCCCTCATCATTTTGAGAACCTCTGTCAAATTTCCTCTTTGCCTTCTCCTGTCCAAGGAGAACAGCCCCAGCTTCTCCAATCTATCTTCATAACTGAAGTTTCTCATCCCTGGAATCATTCTCATGAGTCTTTTCCTCATGCTCTCTCTAATGATTTCACATCCTGTTGCAATACTCCAGCTGAGGCCAGACTAGTGACTTATACAAGTTCAAATAACCTCCTTGCCCTTGTACTATATGCCCCTGTGAATAAAGCCTAGGATATTGTATGCCTTATTACCCCACTCTCAACCTGTCCTGCCACCTTCAATGACTTATGCACATATACACCCAGGTCCCTTCTCTTCCTGCACCCCCTTTAGAGCTGTACCCTTTCTTTTCTATTGTCTCCCCATGTTCATCCCACCAAAAATGAATTGCCTCCCACTTCTCTGCATTGAACTTCTGTCCCCTCATTCCACCAACTCATGTCCCTTCGAAGTTCTACACTTCTTTTACAACGCTTCCAAGTTTTGTATCATCTGCAGACTTCTGCACATCAAGATCTCGATCATTCATATATATCAGGAAAAGCAAGGGTCCCAATACCGACCCCTGGGGAAGTCTACTACAAACCTTCCTCCAGCCCAAAAGTTATCCATTATCCATTACTCTGTTTCCTGACACTCAATCACTTCCACATCCATGTTCCTACTGCCCCTTTTATTCAATGAGTTATAACTTTTCTCACAAGCCTGTGGTGTGGCACTGTGTCAAACACCCTTTGGAAGTCCATGTACACCACATCAACAGTATTACCCTCATCAACCCTCTCTGTTAGCTCTTCAAAAAACTTCAGCAAGTTAGTTAAACATGATTTTCCTTTAAGAAATCCATGCTGGCTTTCCTTAATTAACCACGTTTGTCTCTCTGACTATTCATTTTGCCCCAAATAATTGTTTCTAGATGTTTGCCCACCACTGAAGTTAAACTGACTGACCCGTAGTTGCTGAGCTGATTTTTACACCCTTTTTTGAACAAGGGTGTAAAGTTTGGAATTCTCCAGTCTCTGAGACCCCCTGAGTCTAAGGAAGGTTGAAAAACTATGGCCAGTGCCTCTGCAATTTCCACTCTCCCTTCCCTCAGTATCCTTGGATGCATCTCATCTGTTCATGGTGCCTTATCAACTTTAAGTACTGGCAGCCTATCCAATATCACCACCTTTTCAACTCTTAACCCATCTAGTGTCTGAATTACCACCTCTGTCACCATGGCCTGGTTAGCATCGTCTTGGTAAAGACAGATGCAAAGTATTAATTTAATACCTCAACTATGCCCTCCACCCCCATGTGTAAATCCCCTTTCTGGTCCCTAATCGGCCCTACTCCTCCCTTTACTACCCTTCACTGTTTATATGTGTATAGAAGACTTTGAGATGTCCTTTTATGTTAGCTGCCAGTCTCTTTTCATACTCTGTCCTTGCTTCTTTGATTTGCTTCTTCACCTCCCCTCTGAACTTTATATATTTAGCCTCGTTCTGAATTGTAGTTTCTACCTGACACCTGTCATAAGCACAATTTTTCTTATTTATCTTAATTTCTACATCCTTTGTCATCAGAGAGCTGTGGATTTGTTTGCCCTACCCCTTTCAAGGGAATATACATTGACTGTGCTCGATTTCTCTGTTCTTTGAAGAAAGCCCATAGATCAGCTACTGATTTTCCTGCCAATCTTTGACTTCAGTTTATTCATCTCTGATCCATTCTTCCCCCATTGAAGTTGGCTTTCCCCCAGTTAATTATTCTTCCTCTGGATTGTTCTTTGTCCTTTTCCATAGTCAGCCAGAAACATACAATACAATGACCGCTGCTCTTTCAAAGTTCCCCCACTGACCCTTGATCCACTTGGCCCCCCTCATATCCAAGAGCCAGGTCTAGCAGTGCCTCCTTCCTTGTTGGACTGGAAACTTACTGCTGTTGGAAATTCTCCTGAACACACTCTAGGAACTCTGTCCCCTCTCTGCCCTTAACGCTAATACTGTCCCAGCCGATAATGATAATGAGAGTTCCCTATTATAAGTATTCGGCTATTTTTGCACCTCTCTGTAATTTCCTTGCGATTTGTCCCTCCACATCCTTCCCACTTGTTGGTGGCCTATAGACTATGTAGAGTACGTAGACTATAGTTGGTGGCCTATAGACTATGTAGAGTATGTAGACTATAGTTGGTGGCCTATAGACTATGTAGAGTACGTAGACTATAGTTGGTGGCCTATAGACTATGTAGAGTACGTAGACTATAGTTGGTGGCCTATAGACTATGTAGAGTATGTAGACTATAGTTGGTGGCCTATAGACTATGTAGAGTACATAGACTGTAGTTGGTGGCCTATAAACTATGTAGAGTACGTAGACTATAGTTGGTGGCCTATAGACTATGTAGAGTATGTAGACTATAGTTGGTGGCCTATAGACTACACCGAGCAATGTCATTACACCATTCTTCTTCCTTAGCTCTAGCCAAATAAAGTCTGTCCGTGACCAGTCTGAGTCATCCTCTTTCTCCAGCACTACAATGCTCTCCTAAATCAATGCTGCCACTCTTCCCTCTTTTCTTCCTTTCCTATCTTTCCTAAACACCTGGTATCCAGGAATATTTAACTCCCATTACTTCCCTTCTTTTTGAGTCAAGTCTCTGTTATCGCCACAACATCATATTTCCACATGGCAATCTGTGCCTGTAACTGCCCAATCTTGTTTACTGCACTCCGTGCATTCATGTACATGCACAGTCACCCTGACTTAGACTTCATGACTTTCTCCGCTCCTCTGACTCCACCTGTTAACTTACTGTTCTCTATTCCAGTGCTATCTGTCTCTCCCAGTATTTTGTGCCCCCTGCTATTCCTCTCTAATATTCTCTCCTGGTTCCCACGCTCCCGTCAAGTTAGTTTAAACCCTCCCCAACAGCACGGGCAGGGACCTCAGTCCCGGCTCTGTTCAGGTGCAACCCGTCCTGCCTCTGTAGGCCCCATCTCCCCAAGAGCCAGTCCTGATGTCCCAGGAATCGAAAGCCCTCCCTGCTGCACCATCTCTCCAGCCGCTCATTCATCTGTCTTACCCTCCTATTTCTGTAGTCGTCTGGGGCACTGGCAGTAATCTGCAGATTAATACTTTTGAGGACCTGCTCACTAATTTTCTACCTGCCTCGGCAAATTCTGACTGCAGCATCACATCCCACTTTCTGCCTCTGTCACTGGTACCTGTGCGGACCATGACTGCTCCGACCATTCAGCCTCCCACCACAAACTGCCCTGCAGTGGCTAAATGAGATCCTAGACCTGTCACCGGGGTGGTAATACATCATCCTGGATTCATGTCTACGGCCACACAAATGCCTATCTTTTCCCCTAATTACTGAATCACCTCCCACTATTGCTCTTCCAACTTCCTTGTACCACCCCCCACAGCCCCATAAGGCTGAGCCCCCATGGTGCCAAGGACTGGGCGCTGACTGCATTCCCCAGATGAACCATCACTCACAACTGAATACTGCTTGGACAGTGGAAGGTGTTCGGGGACCTCCTGCTCTACCTACCTTTTTCTTTTTGACGGTCTGATGGTCACTCCTTCCCTCTCCTCATTCATATTCTTAAGCTGCCGGGTGACCGTGTCTATAAACATGCTATCCAGGTAACTCTCAGCTTCACGGATAATCTGTAGTGACGCCAGCTACTGCTCAAGTTCCACAACCTGGAGCTCCAGCTGCTGCAACTGGCAACATTTCCAATACAAATGGTTATCCAGAACACGGGAAGCATCCTGGAGTCCCTTCATAGCACAGGATAGACACTCTTGAGGTTGGAGAAGCCCTGCCATTCCTCCCTTATTAACTGATAACCTTGTGACTGCAATTAAACTTGACTAATAGGAATAAACTTTAATACTGATAAACCCTGCCAATAGATGTTACACCTTTCTAGTTGGAATAAGCCTTACTTATAAACCTTATAAAACCTTACAATTAGAATAAATGACCTGAGGTGTGAAAGATAGGTGAGCCAAATACTCACCAACCAATCACTTCGATCTTTCCCTGTTATGTCAGACGACTTTTCTCAGAATCAGATCCTCAGACTAACACTCCACACCCTTTTTAAACTGAAGTTCCGCTCCCTGTGTCCTTTTTAAACTGGTCTTTCCCGCTCCCTGTGCCCTTTTTAAACTGAAGTCCCGCTCCCTGTGTCCTTTTTAAACTGGTCTTTCCCGCTCCCTGTGTCCTTTTTAAACTGGTCTTTCCCGCTCCCTGTGCCCTTTTTAAACTGGTCTTTCCCGCTCCCTGTGCCCTTTTTAAAGTGGTCTTTCCCGCTCCCTGTGCCCTTTTTAAACTGGTCTTTCCCGCTCCCTGTGCCCTTTTTAAACTGGTCTTTCCCGCTCCCTGTGTCCTTTTTAAACTGGTCTTTCCCGCTCCCTGTGTCCTTTTTAAACTGGTCTTTCCCGCTCCCTGTGCCCTTTTTAAACTGAAGTCCTGCTCCCTGTGTCCTTTTTAAACTGAAGTCCCGCTCCCTGTGCCCTTTTTAAACTGGTCTTTCCCGCTCCCTGTGCCCTTTTTAAACTGGTCTTTCCCGCTCCCTGTGCCCTTTTTAAACTGGTCTTTCCCGCTCCCTGTGTCCTTTTTAAACTGGTCTTTCCCGCTCCCTGTGTCCTTTTTAAACTGGTCTTTCCCGCTCCCTGTGTCCTTTTTAAACTGGTCTTTCCCGCTCCCTGTGCCCTTTTTAAACTGGTCTTTCCCGCTCCCTGTGACCTTTTTAAACTGGTCTTTCCCGCTCCCTGTGCTCTTTTTAAACTGGTCTTTCCCGCTCCCTGTGTCCCTTTTAAACTGGTCTTTCCCGCTCCCTGTGTCCTTTTTAAACTGGTCCTTCCCGCTCCCTGTGTCCTTTTTAAACTGGTCTTTCCCGCTCCCTGTGTCCTTTTTAAACTGGTCTTTCCCGCTCCCTGTGTCCTTTTTAAACTGAAGTCCCGCTCCCTGTGTCCTTTTTAAACTGGTCTTTCCCGCTCCCTGTGTCCTTTTTAAACTGAAGTCCCGCTCCCTGTGTCCTTTTTAAACTGGTCTTTCCCGCTCCCTGTGTCCTTTTTAAACTGAAGTCCCGCTCCCTGTGTCCTTTTTAAACTGGTCTTTCCCGCTCCCTGTGTCCTTTTTAAACTGAAGTCCCGCTCCCTGTGTCCTTTTTAAACTGGTCTTTCCCGCTCCCTGTGCCCTTTTTCAACTGGTCTTTCCCGCTCCCTGTGTCCTTTTTAAACTGGTCTTTCCCGCTCCCTGTGCCCTTTTTAAACTGGTCTTTCCCGCTCCCTGTGTCCTTTTTAAACTGGTCTTTCCCGCTCCCTGTGCCCTTTTTAAACTGGTCTTTCCCGCTCCCTGTGCCCTTTTTAAACTGGTCTTTCCCGCTCCCTGTGTCCTTTTGAAACTGGTCTTTCCCGCTCCCTGTGTCCTTTTTAAACTGGTCTTTCCCGCTCCCTGTGTCCTTTTTAAACTGGTCTTTCCCGCTCCCTGTGCCCTTTTTAAACTGGTCTTTCCCGCTCCCTGTGTCCTTTTGAAACTGGTCTTTCCCGCTCCCTGTGCCCTTTTTAAACTGGTCTTTCCCGCTCCCTGTGCCCTTTTTAAACTGAAGTCCCGCTCCCTGTGCCCTTTTTAAACTGAAGTCCCGCTCCCTGTGCCCTTTTTAAACTGAAGTCCCGCTCCCTGTGCCCTTTTTAAACTGAAGTCCCGCTCCCTGTGCCCTTTTTAAACTGAAGTCCCGCTCCCTGTGCCCTTTTTAAACTGAAGTCCCGCTCCCTGTGCCCTTTTTAAACTGAAGTCCCGCTCCCTGTGCCCTTTTTAAACTGAAGTCCCGCTCCCTGTGCCCTTTTTAAACTGAAGTCCCGCTCCCTGTGCCCTTTTTAAACTGAAGTCCCGCTCCCTGTGCCCTTTTTAAACTGAAGTCCCGCTCCCTGTGCCCTTTTTAAACTGAAGTCCCGCTCCCTGTGCCCTTTTTAAACTGAAGTCCCGCTCCCTGTGCCCTTTTTAAACTGGTCTTTCCCGCTCCCTGTGCCCATTTTAAACTGGTCTTTCCCGCTCCCTGTGTCCTTTTTAAACTGGTCTTTCCCGCTCCCTGTGTCCTT
The DNA here is from genome assembly GCA_026770705.1 of Isurus oxyrinchus. Classification (NCBI taxonomy): domain Eukaryota; kingdom Metazoa; phylum Chordata; class Chondrichthyes; order Lamniformes; family Lamnidae; genus Isurus; species Isurus oxyrinchus. The sequence goes on from JANJGN010001697.1 coordinate 26,665, forward strand.
TTTAAACTGAAGTCCCGCTCCCTGTGTCCTTTTTAAACTGAAGTCCCGCTCCCTGTGCCCTTTTTAAACTGGTCTTTCCCGCTCCCTGTGCCCTTTTTAACCTGGTCTTTCCCGCTCCCTGTGCCCTTTTTAACCTGGTCTTTCCCGCTCCCTGTGTCCTTTTTAAACTGGTCTTTCCCGCTCCCTGTGTCCTTTTTAAACTGGTCTTTCCCGCTCCCTGTGCCCTTTTTAAACTGGTCTTTCCCGCTCCCTGTGCCCTTTTTAAACTGGTCTTTCCCGCTCCCTGTGTCCTTTTTAAACTGGTCTTTCCCGCTCCCTGTGTCCTTTTTAAACTGGTCTTTCCCACTTCCTGTGTCCTTTTTAAACTGGTCTTTCCCGCTCCCTGTGCCCTTTTTAAACTGGTCTTTCCCGCTCCCTGTGCCCTTTTTAAACTGGTCTTTCCCGCTCCCTGTGTCCTTTTTAAACTGAAATCCCGTTCCCTGTGTCCTTTTTAAACTGGTCTTTCCCGCTCCCTGTGTCCTTTTTAAACTGGTCTTTCCCGCTCCCTGTGTCCTTTTTAAACTGGTCTTTCCCGCTCCCTGTGTCCTTTTTAAACTGGTCTTTCCCGCTCCCTGTGCCCTTTTTAAACTGGTCTTTCCCGCTCCCTGTGTCCTTTTTAAACTGGTCTTTCCCGCTCCCTGTGTCCTTTTTAAACTGGTCTTTCCCGCTCCCTGTGCCCTTTTTAAACTGGTCTTTCCCGCTCCCTGTGTCCTTTTTAAACTGGTCTTTCCCGCTCCCTGTGTCCTTTTTAAACTGGCCTTTCCCGCTCCCTGTGTCCTTTTTAAACTGGCCTTTCCCGCTCCCTGTGTCCTTTTTAAACTGGTCTTTCCCGCTCCCTGTGTCCTTTTTAAACTGGTCTTTCCCGCTCCCTGTGGCCTTTTTAAAGTGGTCTTTCCCGCTCCCTGTGCCCATTTTAAACTGGTATTTCCCGCTTCCTGTGCCCTTTTTAAACTGGTCTTTCCCGCTCCCTGTGCCCATTTTAAACTGGTCTTTCCCGCTCCCTGTGTCCTTTTTAAACTGGTCTTTCCCGCTCCCTGTGTCCTTTTTAAACTGGTCTTTCCCGCTCCCTGTGCCCTTTTTAAACTGGTCTTTCCCGCTCCCTGTGCCCTTTTTAAACTGGTCTTTCCCGCTCCCTGTGTCCTTTTTAAACTGGTCTTTCCCGCTCCCTGTGTCCTTTTTAAACTGAAGTCCCGCTCCCTGTGCCCTTTTTAAACCGGTCTTTCCCGCTCCCTGTGCCCTTTTTAAACCGGTCTTTCCCGCTCCCTGTGCCCTTTTTAAACTGGTCTTTCCCGCTCCCTGTGTCCTTTTTAAACTGGTCTTTCCCGCTCCCTGTGCCCTTTTTAAACTGGTCTTTCCCGCTCCCTGTGTCCTTTTTAAACTGGTCTTTCCCGCTCCCTGTGTCCTTTTTAAACTGGTCTTTCCCGCTCCCTGTGTCCTTTTTAAACTGGTCTTTCCCGCTCCCTGTGTCCATTTTAAACTGGTCTTTCCCGCTCCATGTGTCCTTTTTAAACTGGTCTTTCCCGCTCCCTGTGCCCTTTTTAAACTGGTCTTTCCCGCTCCCTGTGTCCTTTTTAAACTGGTCTTTCCCGCTCCCTGTGTACTTTTTAAACTGGTCTTTCCCGCTCCCTGTGCCCTTTTTAAACTGGTCTTTCCCGCTCCCTGTGTCCTTTTTAAACTGGTCTTTCCCGCTCCCTGTGTCCTTTTTAAACTGGTCTTTCCCGCTCCCTGTGTCCTTTTTAAACTGGTCTTTCCCGCTCCCTGTGCCCTTTTAAAACTGAAGTCCCGCTCCCTGTGTCCTTTTTAAACTGGTCTTTCCCGCTCCCTGTGCCCTTTTTAAACTGAAGTCCCGCTCCCTGTGCCCTTTTTAAACTGGTCTTTCCCGCTCCCTGTGTCCTTTTTAAACTGGTCTTTCCCGCTCCCTGTGTCCTTTTTAAACTGGTCTTTCCCGCTCCCTGTGTCCTTTTTAAACTGGTCTTTCCCGCTCCCTGTGCCCTTTTGAAACTGAAGTCCCGCTCCCTGTGTCCTTTTTAAACTGGTTTTTCCCGCTCCCTGTGTCCTTTTTAAACTGGTCTTTCCCGCTCCCTGTGTCCTTTTTAAACTGGTCTTTCCCGCTCCCTGTGTCCTTTTTAAACTGGTCTTTCCCGCTCCCTGTGCCCTTTTTAAACTGGTCTTTCCCGCTCCCTGTGTCCTTTTTAAACTGGTCTTTCCCGCTCCCTGTGTCCTTTTTAAACTGGTCTTTCCCGCTCCCTGTGTCCTTTTTAAACTGAAGTCCCGCTCCCTGTGCCCTTTTTAAACTGGTCTTTCCCGCTCCCTGTGCCCTTTTTAATCTGGTCTTTCCCGCTCCCTGTGTCCTTTTTAAACTGGTCTTTCCCGCTCCCTGTGTCCTTTTTAAACTGGTCTTTCCCGCTCCCTGTGTCCTTTTTAAACTGGTCTTTCCCGCTGCCTGTGTCCTTTTTAAACTGGTCTTTCCCGCTCCCTGTGTCCTTTTTAAACTGGTCTTTCCCGCTCCCTGTGTCCTTTTTAAACTGGTCTTTCCCGCTCCCTGTGTCCTTTTTAAACTGGTCTTTCCCGCTCCCTGTGTCCTTTTTAAACTGGTCTTTCCCGCTCCCTGTGCCCTTTTTAACCTGGTCTTTCCCGCTCCCTGTGTCCTTTTTAAACTGGTCTTTCCCGCTCCCTGTGTCCTTTTTAAACTGGTCTTTCCCGCTCCCTGTGCCCTTTTTAAACTGGTCTTTCCCGCTCCCTGTGCCCTTTTTAAACTGGTCTTTCCCGCTCCCTGTGTCCTTTTTAAACTGGTCTTTCCCGCTCCCTGTGTCCTTTTTAAACTGGTCTTTCCCGCTCCCTGTGACCTTTTTAAACTGGTCTTTCCCGCTCCCTGTGCTCTTTTTAAACTGGTCTTTCCCGCTCCCTGTGTCCCTTTTAAACTGGTCTTTCCCGCTCCCTGTGTCCTTTTTAAACTGGTCCTTCCCGCTCCCTGTGTCCTTTTTAAACTGGTCTTTCCCGCTCCCTGTGTCCTTTTTAAACTGGTCTTTCCCGCTCCCTGTGTCCTTTTTAAACTGAAGTCCCGCTCCCTGTGTCCTTTTTAAACTGGTCTTTCCCGCTCCCTGTGTCCTTTTTAAACTGAAGTCCCGCTCCCTGTGTCCTTTTTAAACTGGTCTTTCCCGCTCCCTGTGCCCTTTTTAAACTGGTCTTTCCCGCTCCCTGTGTCCTTTTTAAACTGGTCTTTCCCGCTCCCTGTGCCCTTTTTAAACTGGTCTTTCCCGCTCCCTGTGTCCTTTTTAAACTGGTCTTTCCCGCTCCCTGTGCCCTTTTTAAACTGGTCTTTCCCGCTCCCTGTGCCCTTTTTAAACTGGTCTTTCCCGCTCCCTGTGTCCTTTTGAAACTGGTCTTTCCCGCTCCCTGTGTCCTTTTTAAACTGGTCTGTCCCGCTCCCTGTGTCCTTTTTAAACTGGTCTTTCCCGCTCCCTGTGCCCTTTTTAAACTGGTCTTTCCCGCTCCCTGTGTCCTTTTGAAACTGGTCTTTCCCGCTCCCTGTGCCCTTTTTAAACTGGTCTTTCCCGCTCCCTGTGCCCTTTTTAAACTGAAGTCCCGCTCCCTGTGCCCTTTTTAAACTGAAGTCCCGCTCCCTGTGCCCTTTTTAAACTGAAGTCCCGCTCCCTGTGCCCTTTTTAAACTGAAGTCCCGCTCCCTGTGCCCTTTTTAAACTGAAGTCCCGCTCCCTGTGCCCTTTTTAAACTGAAGTCCCGCTCCCTGTGCCCTTTTTAAACTGAAGTCCCGCTCCCTGTGCCCTTTTTAAACTGAAGTCCCCGCTCCCTGTGCCCTTTTTAAACTGAAGTCCCGCTCCCTGTGCCCTTTTTAAACTGAAGTCCCGCTCCCTGTGCCCTTTTTAAACTGAAGTCCCGCTCCCTGTGCCCTTTTTAAACTGGTCTTTCCCGCTCCCTGTGCCCATTTTAAACTGGTCTTTCCCGCTCCCTGTGTCCTTTTTAAACTGGTCTTTCCCGCTCCCTGTGTCCTTTTTAAACTGGTCTTTCCCGCTCCCTGTGCCCATTTTAAACTGGTCTTTCCCGCTCCCTGTGTCCTTTTTAATCTGGTCTTTCCCGCTCCCTGTGTCCTTTTTAAACTGGTCTTTCCCGCTCCCTGTGCCCTTTTTAAACTGGTCTTTCCTGCTCCCTGTGTCCTTTTTAAACTGAAGTCCCGCTCCCTGTGCCCTTTTTAAACTGGTCTTTCCCGCTCCCTGTGTCCTTTTTAAACTGAAGTCCCGCTCCCTGTGCCCTTTTTAAACTGGTCTTTCCCGCTCCCTGTGTCCTTTTTAAACTGGTCTTTCCCGCTCCCTGTGTCCTTTTTAAACTGAAGTCCCGCTCCCTGTGCCCTTGTTAAACTGGTCTTTCCCGCTCCCTGTGCCCTTTTTAAACTGGTCTTTCCCGCTCCCTGTGTCCTTTTTAAACTGGTCTTTCCCGCTCCCTGTGTCCTTCTTAAACTGGTCTTTCCCGCTCCCTGTGTCCTTTTTAAACTGGTCTTTCCCGCTCCCTCTGCCCTTTTTAAACTGGTCTTTCCCGCTCCCTGTGTCCTTTTTAAACTGGTCTTTCCCGCTCCCTCTGCCCTTTTTAAACTGGTCTTTCCCGCTCCCTGTATCCTTTTTAAACTGGTCTTTCCCGCTCCCTGTGTCCTTTTTAAACTGGTCTTTCCCGCTCCCTGTGTCCTTTTTAAACTGAAGTCCCGCTCCCTGTGTCCTTTTTAAACTGTTCTTTCCCGCTCCCTGTGTCCTTTTTAAACTGGTCCTTCCCGCTCCCTGTGCCCTTTTTAAACTGGTCTTTCCCGCTCCCTGTGCCCTTTTTAAACTGGTCTTTCCCGCTCCCTGTGTACTTTCTAAACTGGTCTTTCCCGCTCCCTGTGTCCTTTTTAAACTGAAGTCCCGCTCCCTGTGTCCTTTTTAAACTGGTCTTTCCCGCTCCCTGTGTCCTTTTTAAACTGAAGTCCCGCTCCCTGTGCCCTTTTTAAACTGGTCTTTCCCGCTCCCTGTGCCCTTTTTAAACTGGTCTTTCCCGCTCCCTGTGCCCTTTTTAAACTGGTCTTTCCCGCTCCCTGTGCCCTTTTTAAACTGAAGTCCCGCTCCCTGTGTCCTTTTTAAACTGGTCTTTCCCGCTCCCTGTGCCCTTTTTAAACTGGTCTTTCCTGCTCCCTGTGCCCTTTTTAAACTGGTCTTTCCCGCTCGCTGTGTCCTTTTTAAAGTGGTCTTTCCCGCTCCCTGTGCCCTTTTTAAACTGGTCTTTCCCGCTCCCTGTGCCCTTTTTAAACTGGTCTTTCCCGCTCCCTGTGTCCTTTTTAAACTGGTCTTTCCCGCTCCCTGTGTCCTTTTGAAACTGGTCTTTCCCGCTCCCTGTGCCCTTTTTAAACTGGTCTTTCCCGCTCCCTGTGTCCTTTTTAAACTGGTCTTTCCCGCTCCCTGTGTCCTTTTTAAACTGGTCTTTCCCGCTCCCTGTGCCCTTTTTAAACTGGTCTTTCCCGCTCCCTGTGTCCTTTTTAAACTGAAGTCCCGCTCCCTGTGCCCTTTTTAAACTGGTCTTTCCCGCTCCCTGTGTCCTTTTTAAACTGGTCTTTCCCGCTCCCTGTGTCCTTTTTAAACTGGTCTTTCCCGCTCCCTGTGTCCTTTTTAAACTGGTCTTTCCCGCTCCCTGTGCCCTTTTTAAACTGGTCTTTCCCGCTCCCTGTGCCCTTTTTAAACTGGTCTTTCCCGCTCCCTGTGCCCTTTTTAAACTGAAGTCCCGCTCCCTGTGTCCTTTTTAAACTGGTCTTTCCCGCTCCCTGTGCCCTTTTTAAACTGGTCTTTCCCGCTTCCTGTGTCCTTTTTAAACTGGTCTTTCCCGCTCCCTGTGTCCTTTTTAAACTGGTCTTTCCCGCTCCCTGTGTCCTTTTTAAACTGGTCTTTCCCGCTCCCTGTGCCCTTTTTAAACTGGTCTTTCCCGCTCCCTGTGTCCTTTTTTAACTGGTCTTTCCCGCTCCCTGTGTCCTTTTTAAACTGGTCTTTCCCGCTCCCTGTGTCCTTTTTAAACTGGTCTTTCCCGCTCCCTGTGTCCTTTTTAAACTGGTCTTTCCCGCTCCCTGTGTCCTTTTTAAACTGGTCTTTCCCGCTCCCTGTGTCCTTTTTAAACTGGTCTTTCCCGCTCCCTGTGTCCTTTTTAAACTGGTCTTTCCCGCTCCCTGTGTCCTTGTTAAACTGAAGTCCCGCTCCCTGTGTCCTTTTTAAACTGGTCTTTCCCGCTCCCTGTGTCCTTTTTAAACTGGTCTTTCCCGCTCCCTGTGCCCTTTTTAAACTGGTCTTTCCCGCTCCCTGTGTCCTTTTTAAACTGGTCTTTCCCGCTCCCTGTGTCCTTTTTAAACTGAAGTCCCGCTCCCTGTGTCCTTTTTAAACTGGTCTTTCCCGCTCCCTGTGTCCTTTTTGAACTGGTCTTTCCCGCTCCCTGTGTCCTTTTTAAACTGGTCTTTCCCGCTCCCTGTGTCCTTTTTAAACTGGTCTTTCCCGCTCCCTGTGCCCTTTTTAAACTGGTCTTTCCCGCTCCCTGTGTCCTTTTTAAACTGGTCTTTCCCGCTCCCTGTGTCCTTTTTAAACTGAAGTCCCGCTCCCTGTGTCCTTTTTAAACTGAAGTCCCGCTCCCTGTGCCCTTTTTAAACTGGTCTTTCCCGCTCCCTGTGCCCTTTTTAACCTGGTCTTTCCCGCTCCCTGTGTCCTTTTTAAACTGGTCTTTCCCGCTCCCTGTGTCCTTTTTAAACTGGTCTTTCCCGCTTCTTGTGCCCTTTTTAAACTGGTCTTTCCCGCTCCCTGTGCCCTTTTTAAACTGGTCTTTCCCGCTCCCTGTGTCCTTTTTAAACTGGTCTTTCCCGCTCCCTGTGTCCTTTTTAAACTGGTCTTTCCCACTTCCTGTGCCCTTTTTAAACTGGTCTTTCCCGCTCCCTGTGCCCTTTTTAAACTGATTCCCGCTCCCTGTGCCCTTTTTAAACTGGTCTTTCCCGCTCCCTGTGTCCTTTTTAAACTGAAGTCCCGTTCCCTGTGTCCTTTTTAAACTGGTCTTTCCCGCTCCCTGTGTCCTTTTTAAACTGGTCTTTCCCGCTCCCTGTGTCCTTTTTAAACTGGTCTTTCCCGCTCCCTGTGTCCTTTTTAAACTGGTCTTTCCCGCTCCCTGTGCCCTTTTTAAACTGGTCTTTCCCGCTCCCTGTGTCCTTTTTAAACTGGTCTTTCCCGCTCCCTGTGTCCTTTTTAAACTGGTCTTTCCCGCTCCCTGTGTCCTTTTTAAACTGGTCTTTCCCGCTCCCTGTGCCCTTTTTAAACTGGTCTTTCCCGCTCCCTGTGTCCTTTTTAAACTGGTCTTTCCCGCTCCCTGTGTCCTTTTTAAACTGGTCTTTCCCGCTCCCTGTGTCCTTTTTAAACTGAAGTCCCGTTCCCTGTGTCCTTTTTAAACTGGTCTTTCCCGCTCCCTGTGTCCTTTTTAAACTGGTCTTTCCCGCTCCCTGTGTCCTTTTTAAACTGGTCTTTCCCGCTCCCTGTGTCCTTTTTAAACTGGTCTTTCCCGCTCCCTGTGCCCTTTTTAAACTGGTCTTTCCCGCTCCCTGTGTCCTTTTTAAACTGGTCTTTCCCGCTCCCTGTGTCCTTTTTAAACTGGTCTTTCCCGCTCCCTGTGTCCTTTTTAAACTGGTCTTTCCCGCTCCCTGTGCCCTTTTTAAACTGGTCTTTCCCGCTCCCTGTGTCCTTTTTAAACTGGTCTTTCCCGCTCCCTGTGTCCTTTTTAAACTGGTCTTTCCCGCTCCCTGTGTCCTTTTTAAACTGGTCTTTCCCGCTCCCTGTGTCCTTTTTAAACTGGTCTTTCCCGCTCCCTGTGTCCTTTTTAAACTGGTCTTTCCCGCTCCCTGTGGCCTTTTTAAAGTGGTCTTTCCCGCTCCCTGTGCCCATTTTAAACTGGTATTTCCGGCTTCCTGTGCCCTTTTTAAACTGGTCTTTCCCGCTCCCTGTGCCCATTTTAAACTGGTCTTTCCCGCTCCCTGTGTCCTTTTTAAACTGGTCTTTCCCGCTCCCTGTGTCCTTTTTAAACTGGTCTTTCCCGCTCCCTGTGCCCTTTTTAAACTGGTCTTTCCCGCTCCCTGTGCCCTTTTTAAACTGGTCTTTCCCGCTCCCTGTGTCCTTTTTAAACTGGTCTTTCCCGCTCCCTGTGTCCTTTTTAAACTGAAGTCCCGCTCCCTGTGCCCTTTTTAAACTGGTCTTTCCCGCTCCCTGTGCCCTTTTTAAACCGGTCTTTCCCGCTCCCTGTGCCCTTTTTAAACTGGTCTTTCCCGCTCCCTGTGCCCTTTTTAAACTGAAGTCCCGCTCCCTGTGTCCTTTTTAAACTGGTCTTTCCCGCTCCATGTGTCCTTTTTAAACTGGTCTTTCCCGCTCCCTGTGCCCTTTTTAAACTGGTCTTTCCCGCTCCCTGTGTCCTTTTTAAACTGGTCTTTCCCGCTCCCTGTGTACTTTTTAAACTGGTCTTTCCCGCTCCCTGTGCCCTTTTTAAACTGGTCTTTCCCGCTCCCTGTGTCCTTTTTAAACTGGTCTTTCCCGCTCCCTGTGTCCTTTTTAAACTGGTCTTTCCCGCTCCCTGTGTCCTTTTTAAACTGGTCTTTCCCGCTCCCTGTGCCCTTTTTAAACTGAAGTCCCGCTCCCTGTGTCCTTTTTAAACTGGTCTTTCCCGCTCCCTGTGCCCTTTTTAAACTGGTCTTTCCCGCTCCCTGTGTACTTTTTAAACCGGTCTTTCCCGCTCCCTGTGTCCTTTTTAAACTGAAGTCCCGCTCCCTGTGTCCTTTTTAAACTGGTCTTTCCCGCTCCCTGTGCCCTTTTTAAACTGAAGTCCCGCTCCCTGTGCCCTTTTTAAACTGGTCTTTCCCGCTCCCTGTGTCCTTTTTAAACTGGTCTTTCCCGCTCCCTGTGTCCTTTTTAAACTGATCTTTCCCGCTCCCTGTGTCCTTTTTAAACTGGTCTTTCCCGCTCCCTGTGCCCTTTTTAAACTGAAGTCCCGCTCCCTGTGTCCTTTTTAAACTGGTTTTTCCCGCTCCCTGTGTCCTTTTTAAACTGGTCTTTCCCGCTCCCTGTGTCCTTTTTAAACTGGTCTTTCCCGCTCCCTGTGTCCTTTTTAAACTGGTCTTTCCCGCTCCCTGTGCCCTTTTTAAACTGGTCTTTCCCGCTCCCTGTGTCCTTTTTAAACTGGTCTTTCCCGCTCCCTGTGTCCTTTTTAAACTGGTCTTTCCCGCTCCCTGTGTCCTTTTTAAACTGAAGTCCCGCTCCCTGTGCCCTTTTTAAACTGGTCTTTCCCGCTCCCTGTGCCCTTTTTAAACTGGTCTTTCCCGCTCCCTGTGTCCTTTTTAAACTGGTCTTTCCCGCTCCCTGTGCCCTTTTTAAACTGGTCTTTCCCGCTCCCTGTGCCCTTTTTAAACTGGTCTTTCCCGCTCCCTGTGCCCTTTTTAAACTGGTCTTTCCCGCTCCCTGTGTCCTTTTTAAACTGGTCTTTCCCGCTCCCTGTGCCCTTTTTAAACTGGTCTTTCCCGCTCCCTGTGCCCTTTTTAAACTGGTCTTTCCCGCTCCCTGTGCCCTTTTTAAACTGGTCTTTCCCGCTCCCTGTGTCCTTTTTAAACTGGTCTTTCCAGCTCCCTGTGTCCTTTTTAAACTGGTCTTTCCCGCTCCCTGTGTCCTTTTTAAACTGGTCTTTCCCGCTCCCTGTGTCCTTTTTAAACTGGTCTTTCCCGCTCCCTGTGCCCTTTTTAAACTGGTCTTTCCCGCTCCCTGTGCCCTTTTTAAACTGGTCTTTCCCGCTCCCTGTGCCCTTTTTAAACTGGTCTTTCCCGCTCCCTGTGCCCTTTTTAAACTGGTCTTTCCCGCTCCCTGTGTCCTTTTTAAACTGAAGTCCCGCTCCCTGTGCCCTTTTTAAACTGGTCTTTCCCGCTCCCTGTGTCCTTTTTAAACTGGTCTTTCCCGCTCCCTGTGTCCTTTTTAAACTGGTCTTTCCCGCTCCCTGTGTCCTTTTTAAACTGAAGTCCCGCTCCCTGTGCCCTTTTTAAACTGGTCTTTCCCGCTCCCTGTGTCCTTTTTAAACTGGTCTTTCCCGCTCCCTGTGTCCTTTTTAAACTGGTCTTTCCCGCTCCCTGTGTCCTTTTTAAACTGGTCTTTCCCGCTCTCTGTGTGCTTTTTAAACTGAAGTCCCGCTCCCTGTGCTCTTTTTAAACTGGTCTTTCCCGCTCCCTGTGTCCTTTTTAAACTTGTCTTTCCCGCTCCCTGTGTCCTTTTTAAACTGGTCTTTCCCGCTCCCTGTGTCCTTTTTAAACTGGTCTTTCCCGCTCCCTGTGTCCTTTTTAAACTGGTCTTTCCCGCTCCCTGTGTCCTTTTTAAACTGGTCTTTCCCGCTCCCTGTGTCCTTTTTAAACTGGTCTTTCCCGCTCCCTGAGTCCTTTTTAAACTGAAGTCCCGCTCCCTGTGCCCTTTTTAAACTGGTCGTTCCCGCTCCCTGTGTCCTTTTTAAACTGGTCTTTCCCGCTCCCTGTGTCCTTTTTAAACTGAAGTCCCGCTCCCTGTGTCCTTTTTAAACTGGTCTTTCCCGCTCCCTGTGCCCTTTTTAAACTGGTCTTTCCCGCTCCCTGTGTCCTTTTTAAACTGGTCTTTCCCGCTTCCTGTGTCCTTTTTAAACTGGTCTTTCCCGCTCCCTGTGTCCTTTTTAAACTGGTCTTTCCCGCTCCCTGTGTCCTTTTTAAACTGGTCTTTCCCGCTCCCTGTGTCCTTTTTAAACTGGTCTTTCCCGCTCCCTGTGCCCTTTTTAATCTGGTCTTTCCCGCTCCCTGTGTCCTTTTTAAACTGGTCTTTCCCGCTCCCTGTGTCCTTTTTAAACTGGTCTTTCCCGCTCCCTGTGTCCTTTTTAAACTGGTCTTTCCCGCTGCCTGTGTCCTTTTTAAACTGGTCTTTCCCGCTCCCTGTGTCCTTTTTAAACTGGTCTTTCCCGCTCCCTGTGCCCTTTTTAAACTGGTCTTTCCCGCTCCCTGTGCCCTTTTTAAACTGGTCTTTCCCGCTCCCTGTGTCCTTTTTAAACTGGTCTTTCCCGCTCCCTGTGTCCTTTTTAAACTGGTCTTTCCCGCTCCCTGTGTCCTTTTTAAACTGGTCTTTCCCGCTCCCTGTGTCCTTTTTAAACTGGTCTTTCCCGCTCCCTGTGTCCTTTTTAAACTGGTCTTTCCCGCTCCCTGTGTCCTTTTTAAACTGGTCTTTCCCGCTCCCTGTGCCCTTTTTAAACTGGTCTTTCCCGCTCCCTGTGTCCTTTTTAAACTGGTCTTTCCCGCTCCCTGTGCCCTTTTTAAACTGGTCTTTCCCGCTCCCTGTGTCCTTTTTAAACTGGTCTTTCCCGCTCCCTGTGTCCTTTTTAAACTGAAGTCCCGCTCCCTGTGCCCTTTTTAAACTGGTCTTTCCCGCTCCCTGTGCCCTTTTTAAACTGGTCTTTCCCGCTCCCTGTGCCCTTTTTAAACTGGTCTTTCCCGCTCCCTGTGTCCTTTTTAAACTGGTCTTTCCCGCTCCCTGTGCCCTTTTTAAACTGGTCTTTCCCGCTCCCTGTGTCCTTTTTAAACTGGTCTTTCTCGCTCCCTGTGTCCTTTTTAAACTGGTCTTTCCCGCTCCCTGTGTCCTTTTTAAACTGGTCTTTCCCGCTCCCTGTGCCCTTTTTAAACTGGTCTTTCCCGCTCCCTGTGTCCTTTTTAAACTGGTCTTTCCCGCTCCCTGTGTCCTTTTTAAACTGGTCTTTCCCGCTCCCTGTGCCCTTTTTAAACTGGTCTTTCCCGCTCCCTGTGTCCTTTTTAAACTGGTCTTTCCCGCTCCCTGTGCCCTTTTTAAACTGAAGTCCCGCTCCCTGTGTCCTTTTTAAACTGGTCTTTCCCGCTCCCTGTGCCCTTTTTAAACTGAAGTCCCGCTCCCTGTGTCCTTTTTAAACTGGTCTTTCCCGCTCCCTGTGCCCTTTTTGAACTGAAGTCCCGCTCCCTGTGCCCTTTTTAAACTGGTCTTTCCCGCTCCCTGTGCCCTTTTTAAACTGGTCTTTCCCGCTCCCTGTGTCCTTTTTAAACTGGTCTTTCCCGCTCCCTGTGTCCTTTTTAAACTGGTCTTTCCCGCTCCCTGTGCCCTTTTTAAACTGGTCTTTCCCGCTCCCTGTGTCCTTTTTAAACTGGTCTTTCCCGCTCCCTGTGTCCTTTTTAAACTGAAGTCCCGCTCCCTGTGTCCTTTTTAAACTGGTCTTTCCCGCTCCCTGTGCCCTTTTTAAACTGGTCTTTCCCGCTCCCTGTGTCCTTTTTAAACTGGTCTTTCCCGCTCCCTGTGCCCTTTTTAAACTGGTCTTTCCCGCTCCCTGTGTCCTTTTGAAACTGGTCTTTCCCGCTCCCTGTGTCCTTTTTAAACTGGTCTTTCCCGCTCCCTGTGCCCTTTTTAAACTGGTCTTTCCCGCTCCCTGTGCCCTTTTTAAACTGGTCTTTCCCGCTCCCTGTGCCCTTTTTAAACTGGTCTTTCCCGCTCCCTGTGTTTTTTAAACTGGTCTTTCCCGCTCCCTGTGTCCTTTTTAAACTGGTCTTTCCCGCTCCCTGTGCCCTTTTTAAACTGGTCTTTCCCGCTCCCTGTGCCCTTTTTAAACTGGTCTTTCCCGCTCCCTGTGTCCTTTTTAAACTGGTCTTTCCCGCTCCCTGTGTCCTTTTTAAATGAAGCATCTGCCACTCACTGCGTCTTTTTTATACTGAAGTCTCTTCTGTTGTCCGTGCCCTTTTTAGAGAGACAGGGAGAGAGATGGAAAGAGAGAAACAGACACATACAGAGAGCAAGAGACAGACACATTCAAAGAGTGACATGGAGGCAGAAGGACCTAGGGACTGAGAGAGAGAGACAGAGAGACACTGTAAGCAGCTGTCAACCCTATCACCCCCCACCCCCCCCCACCAACACTGACACGCTCATCAGGCACTCTCTCTCTCATTTGCTGACAGACGTAATTGTCACATTCACTCTCTCACACTCTCTTCCTCTCTCTCTTTCTCACGCACATACATGCACCTCACTCATTCACTCTCGCGCACACCTCACTCATTCTCTCTCACACACGCACACACCTCAATCGTTCACTCTCTCTCACACTCACATACACACTCACTCACTCAGGCACTTTCACACTCATACGCATGCACACATTCTCACACGCGCACTCTCACACGGGCGTGCACATGCACTCTCTGCCTCTCACGTCGCTGTCCACGTGCACTCTCATACACACTCACTCACATACTTGGAGCAGCTGACTAACTGAGGTGAGAGGAGAGTTTTAGGTGTTAATTTTGTTGTGAATTGTAATTAGCCATAACTGGACGTACTGTGTAAGCAGGCCGAGTACTTTCTTTCCTGCAGTTCAGACAGGGTGAACTCGTTCTCAGCAGGAGGAACTGACTAGTTAAGCAGCCAACTGGTTGAATCTTGTTGCTGCAGCCCCAGTTCAGGATTCTTCCTTGGCAAATGGAGCGCGGTGACGATCTGAGTGAGGACTTGGAGTTTGATCAGAGGGGAGTTGGGAGAAAGGGTGGGGGGAGGAGTTTTGTTATCTCTTTCTATCTTTCTCACCCCTACTGCAGGGAAAGGAGCGAGATGTTTACTGAATATCTGGTCTGTTGGGAAGTCCTATTCTCTCCCTAAGGTTTAAAGTAGTACACAATTTGGTGGTAATACAATATATAAGAAAGCAACAGAAATAATGATTAATATAATTAATTATTTCAAACACATTCAGGATGGCAGGACAGGTGATGTGTCAAGGCTGCAGCATGTGGGAGCTCCTGGGTAACATTGTGATCCCGGGTAAACACGTCTGCAGTAAGTGTTTGCGGCTCGAGGAACTTCGACTCAGAGTCATTGAGCTGGAGGCTGAGCTGCAGACACTGCAACACGTCAGGGAGGGAGAGAGTTATCTGGATGCTTCATACCAGGAGGCAGTTACACCTCTTAGGATAGGGTCAGTGGCCAGGGACAGGAGGGCGTGACTGCGAATGAGGCAGGTAAGGGGACCCGGAGGCCAGGAGTGTGAGCCTCTGCAATTGTCCAATAAGTTTGAGGTTCTCCCAGCTTGTTTGGATGAGTGGGGACTGCAGGATGGACAAGCAAACTGACCATAGCACCATGGTACAGGAAGCCATTCACATGGGGGGAGTAAAAAGGAACGTATTGGTAGTAGGGGACAGTACAGTAAGGGGGATTGACATTGTTCTCTGTAATAAAGAGCAAGAGTCCAGACAGCTTTGTTGCCTATCTGGTGCCAGGGTGCGGGGCACCTGCTCAGGGCTGGAGAGGAACTTGCAGTGGGAGGGGGAGGATCCAGTGGTCGTGGTCCATATAGGTATCAATGACACAGGTAGAATGAGGAAGGAGGCTCTGCACAGTCAGTATGACGAGCTCGGTACCAAATTAAGAAGCAGAACCTCAAAGGTAATAACTTATGGATTATTACCTGAGCCACGTGTAAGTTGGCATAAGACAAATAAGCTTAGAGGAACGAATGCGTGGTTCAGAGACTGGTGTGAGGGGCACTGGCTCCAGTATTGGGGAAAGTGGGATCTGTACCATTGGGATGGTCTATACCTGAACCGTGCTGGGGCTGGTGTCCTGGTGAGCTGCCTGACAGGGGAAGTAGAGAGGCTTCGAAACAGAATAGTGGCCGCAAGGGATCAAATCTGGGGAGATGTAGTAAACCAAAGAGTAGAGACAAGCCAAGAGAAGGCAGGTAATAATATGGGAAATGATAAACAGACTGTGACAGGAAGAGATAGAGAGTACAAATCCAAGAGGAATTTGGCAGGTAAGGCTAGCTGTTACAGAAATAATAAAAGTACAAAACTAAAAGCTCTGTATCTAAACGCATATAGCATTCAAAACCAAGCACAGCGCAAATAGAAATAAATAAGCATGATCTGATAGCCTTACAGTGACATGGCTACAGGATGAGACAGATTGGGACCTGAATATTGAAGGGGATGTGACATTTAGGAAGGACAGGAAGTTAGGAAAAGGTGGAGGGATAGCTCTGTTAATTACTGATGGTATTAGCGCATTAGAGAGGGATGAGGTTGAGGAAACCAGGATGTAGAAGCGGTTTGGGTTGAGATGAGGAATGATAAAGGCAGGAATAAAAACCAAAAACTGTGGATGCTGGAAATCCAAAACAAAAACAGAATTACCTGGAAAAACTCAGCAGGTCTGGCAGCATCGGCGGAGAAGAAAAGAGTTGACGTTTCGAGTCCTCATGACCCTTCGACAGAACTGAGTGAAATTAGGAGGGGTGAAATCTCAGCTGGTTTAAGGTGGGGGGTGCGGTGGGGGGAGAGAAGTGGAGGGGTGGTGTGGTTGTGTGGACAAACAAGCAGTGATAGGAGCAGATCATCAAAAGATGTCACAGACAACAGAACAAAAGAACACAGAGGTGTTGAAGGTGGTGATATTATCTAAACGAATGTGCTAATTAAGAATGGATGGTAGGGCACTCAAGTTATAGCTCTAGTGGGGGTGGGGTAGAATAAGACTAACCGGGCATAAATCTATGCCAGAAAGGTACAGCAATAATCATGGGGGATTTTAATCTACAGATAGACTGAAAAATCAGATGCAATAAAGTAGCGTGGATGAGGAGTTCATGGAATGTTTTTGGGATAGTTTCTTAGAACAGCACATTCTGGAGCTAGCAGAGAGCAGCCTGTACTAGACCTGGTATTGAGCAATGCAATAGGATTAATTAATAACCTCCTAGTGAAGCCACACCTGAGTAGCAGCAATCATAATATGATTGAATTTTACATTCATTTTGACGGCGAAATGAGTGCATCCAAGACTAATATTTTAAACTTAAATAAAGGCAATTATGAGGGCATGAAAGCAGAGCTAGCTAAAACGAACTGCTCCTATTTTCTGTATGTATGTTTCTATGGGAGCAGGCATGATCATAATGAATGGTGCAGGCTCAGAGGGCCGAATGGCCTCCTCCTCCTATTTTCTATGTTCTTGTAAATGAGGTGAAGGGATATGTCAATAGAAGTTCAGTGGCCGACATTGAAAGGGATATTTCAGAATACACAATATGTACATTCCAATGAGAAAGCACAATTCCAAGGGGAGGGCCCACCATCCATGGTTAATTAAAAACGTTGAAGTATCAAACTTAAAGAAAGAGCATATCAGTATACAAAGATGGGTGGCAGATCAGAAGATTGGAAAGAATATCAAGATCCGCAGAGAATGACAAAAAGATTAATAAAGATGGAAAAGTTAGTGTATGGGAGAAAGCTAGCTAGTAATATAAAGACGGAGAGTAAGAGTTTCTGTAAATATTTAAATCAGAAGAGTTAACAAAGTGAGTGTTGGTCCTACAGAGAGTGCATCTAGGAAATTGATAATGGAAAACAGGGAGATGGTGGATAAATTAAACAGGTATTTTGCTTCAGTCTTCACTATAGAGGACACCAGTAACATCCCAGAAATAGCTGTAAATCAGGAATTGGAAGGGAGCGGGGAACTCGGAGAAAATTCCATTCACCAGGAAGTGGCATTGAGCAAATTGCTGAGGCTGACAAATCGCCCAGTCTGGATTGACTTCACCTTAAGGGCTTGAAAGAAGTGGCTAGTGAGATAGTTGATGGACTAGTTTAAATTCTCCAAAATTCCTTAGATTCAGGGAAGATTTACTAGATTGGAAAATAGCAAATATACCTCCTTTATTCAAAAAGGGAGGGAGACTGAAAGCAGCAAACTATAGTCCAGTTAGCCTAACATCTGTCAGAGGGAAAATGTTATTATTAAAGATGTTATCCAGGGCACTTCGAAAAATTCAATGCAATCAGGCAGAGCCAACATGGTTTTGTAAAAAGAGAGATCATGTTTAATCAATTTATTGGAGTCCTTTGAAGCAATCACATGTGCTGTGGATAAAGGGGAACCGGTGGATGTGCTGTACTTAGATTTCCAGAAGGCATTTGGTAAAGTGCCACATCAAACGTTATTGCAGAAAATCAAAGCTCATGGTGTAGGGGTAACATATTGGCACGGATAGAAGATTGGACAGCTAATAGGAAACAGAAAGTTGGCATGAATGGGTCTTTTTGTGTTTGGCAGGATGTGATGAGTGGTGTGCCACAGGGATCAGTGCTGGGATCTCAACTGTTTACAATTTATATAAATGACTAGGATGAAGGGACTGAACAAACGGTGGCTAAACTTGCTGATGACACAAGGAGAGGTAGGAAAGTAAATAGTGAAGAGGATGGAAGGAGGACACAAAGTGACACAGGGAGGTTAAGCAAGTGGCCAAAGATCTGACCAATGGAATATAATGTGGGCAAATGTAAAATTGTTCATTTTGGCAGACAGAATAAAAAAGAAGCTTATTATCTAAATGGTGAGAGATTGCAGAGCTCTGAGGTGCAGAGGGATCTGGGTGTCCTGGTGCATGAATCAGGTACAGCAGGTCATCAGGAAAGCTAATAGAATGTTATTGGTTATTGTGAGGGGAACTGAATATAAAATCAGGGAGGTTATGATTCAGTTGTACAGAGCATTAGTGAGACCACATCTGGAGTATTGTGTACAGTACTGGTCTCCTTATTTAAATAAAAGTGTAAATGCATGAGAAGTGTCAGAGAAGGTTTACCAGACTGATACCAGGAATAGGTGGGTTTTCTGATGAGAAAAGGCTGGATTATGAGCAATGGTTAGGCTTGTATCCTCTGGAGTTTGTCAGAGTGAGAGGTGCCTTGATTGAAAGCTTTACGATCCTGAGGGGTTTTGACAGGGTGGTTGGGGAGAGGATGTTCCCTCTTGTAGGAGGATCTAGAACTAGGGGGTCATTGTTTAAAAATAAGGGGTCGCCCATTTAAAACGGAGATGAGGAGAAATTTTTCCCTGAGGACTGAGATTCTTTGGAACTCTCTTCCTCAAAAGGCAGTGGAAGCAGAGTCTTTGACTATTTTTAAGGCAGAGCTAGAAAGATTCTTGATTAACAAGGGGGTGAAAGGTTATTGGGGGAGGGCAGGAATGTGGGGTTGAGGTTACGTTCAGATCAGCCATGATCTTATTGAATGGCAGGGCAGGCTCGAGGGGCCGAGTGGCCTAATCCTGCTCCTAACTCGCACACTTACAGGCGCACATGTACAGGCACACCCACGTACAGGCGCACATGTACAGGCACACCCACATACAGGCGCACATGTACAGGCACACCCAGGTACAGGCACACCCACGTACAGGCGCACATGTACAGGCACGCGCGCGCACACTGACATAGAAACACGCAATCAGACATTTGCACCGTCTCCGTACCTCCCTCCCCACTGCACTCACTCACTCACACACTGATCGACCCCTTCTCTCCGTACCTCCCTCCCCACTGCACTCTCTCACACTCACACACTGATCGACCCCTTCTCTCCGTACCTCCCTCCCCACCGCACTCACTCACATTCTCACACTGATCGACCCCTTCTCTCCGTACCTCCCTCCCCACCGCACTCACTCACACTCACACACTGATTGACCCCTTCTCTCCGTACCTCCCTCCCCACCGCACTCACTCGCACTCACTCACACTCACACACTGATCGACCCCTTCTCTCCGTACCTCCCTCCCCATCGCACTCACTCACACTCACACACTGATCGACCCCTTCTCTCCGTACCTCCCTCCCCACTGCACTCACTCACTCACACACTGATCGACCCCTTCTCTCCGTACCTCCCTCCCCACCGCACTCACTCACACTCACACACTGATCGACCCCTTCTCTCCGTACCTCCCTCCCCACCGCACTCACTCACACACACACTGATCGACCCCTTCTCTCCGTACCTCCCTCCCCACCGCACTCACTCATACTCACACACTGATCGCCCCTTCGCTTTGTGTTGACGGTGTGACCTCCCAGGCGTGTGCTACTGTGCGTCGCTGTGGCACTGATGCAGCTGTTGATTTTACAGGGATAATGGGACCTGCTACCGTGAGTGTGTGGGCCGAATCCTATTGAAGAACATCTCGTCCTCAGCACTGGGCTCAATGCGAGGACATGGGATCTCCACAAACGGGCTGGCCTACTGCCTTTGGGTGCTGTCAACCTCGGAGTCCCTGGACTCGTGCCAGCAGAAGAGCAGCTGCCCGACAGTCAGCCTGACCATCAGATCGGACATCAGGATGAAGTGTGGCGTGAGTATCTGAGTGCAGTTGGGGGTTAGCAGCGAGGGCTTCAGCCAACCTGTGACCCAAAGAGCAAATTCAATGCTGCTCATCTGTCTCTTCCAGCAAAATTATGTTTACGTCTTCGATGGAATTCCGGAATTCCTCTTGGACTCGGAGCTGGACAGCACCATCTACGCTGACCCCAACCTGATTGGAGCCTTCTGTGGCAATGGGCGCGATGAGCCAATCACCGTTGACGCTATCTCAGGTACTTCAATAATCTCTGTCAGATGTAACGCAGAGAGCGCTCTGTATCAGCGTGTGTAACTGGGAGAGCGCTCTGTATCACAGTGTGTAACTGGGAGAGCGCTCTGTATCAGCGTGTGTAACTGGGAGAGCGCTCTGTATCACAGTGTGTAACTGGGAGAGCGCTCTGTATCAGCGTGTGTAACTGGGAGAGCGCTCTGTATCACAGTGTGTAACTGGGAGAGCGCTCTGTATCACCATGTGTAACTGGGAGAGCGCTCTGTATCACAGTGTGTAACTGGGAAGCGCTCTGTATCACAGTGTGCAACTGGGAGAGCACTCTGTATCACAGTGTGTGACTGGGAGAGCGCTCTGTATCATCGTTTGTAACTGGGAGAGCGCTCTGTATCACAGTGTGTCACTGGGAGAGCGCTCTGTATCATCGTTTGTAACTGGGAGAGCGCTCTGTATCACAGTGTGTAACTGGGAGAGCGCTCTGTATCAGCGTTTGTAACTGGGAGAGCGCTCTGTATCAGCGTGTGTAACTGGGAGAGCGCTCTGTATCAGCGTGTGTAACTGGGAGAGCGCTCTGTATCAGCGTGTGTAACTGGGAGTGCGCTCTGTATCAGCGTGTGTAACTGGGAGAGCGCTCTGTATCACAGTGTGTAACTGGGAGAGCGCTCTGTATCACAGTGTGTAACTGGGAGAGCGCTCTGTATCACAGTGTGTAACTGGGAGTGCGCTCTGTATCACAGTGTGTAACTGGGAGAGCGCTCTGTATCACAGTGTGTAACTGGGAGAGCGCTCTGTATCAGCGTGTGTAACTGGGAGAGCGCTCTGTATCACAGTGTGTAACTGGGAGAGCGCTCTGTATCACAGTGTGTAACTGGGAGAGCGTTCTGTATCACAGTGTGTAACTGGGAGAGCGCTCTGTATCACAGTGTGTAACTGGGAGAACGCTCTGTATCACAGTGTGTAACTGGGAGAGCGCTCTGTATCACAGTGTGTAACTGGGAGTGCGCTCTGTATCACAGTGTGTAACTGGAAGAGCGCTCTGTATCAGCGTGTGTAACTGGGAGAGCGCTCTGTATCACAGTGTGTAACTGGGAGAGCGCTCTGTATCACAGTGTGTAACTGGGAGAGCGTTCTGTATCACAGTGTGTAACTGGGAGAGCGCTCTGTATCACAGTGTGTAACTGGGAGAACGCTCTGTATCAGCGTGTGTAACTGGGAGAGCGCTCTGTATCACAGTGTGTAACTGGGAGAGCGCTGTGTATCAGCGTGTGTAACTGGGAGAGCACTCTGTATCACAGTGTGTAACTGGGAGAGCGCTCTGTATCACAGTGTGTAACTGGGAGAGCGCTCTGTATCAGCGTGTGTGACTGGGAGAGCGCTCTGTATCAGCGTGTGTAACTGGGAGAGCGCTGTGTATCACAGTGTGTAACTGGGAGAGCGCTCTGTATCACAGTGTGTAACTAAGAGAGCGCTGTGTATCACAGTGTGTAACTGGGAGAGCGCTCTGTATCACAGTGTGTAACTGGGAGAGCGCTCTGTATCACAGTGTGTAACTGGGAGAGCGCTCTGTATCACAGTGTGTAACTGGGAGAGCGCTCTGTATCACAGTGTGTAACTGGGAGAGTGCTCTGTATCACAGTGTGTAACTGGGAGAGCGCTCTGTGTCACAGTGTGTAACTGGGAGAGCGCTCTGTATCACAGTGTGTAACTGGGAGAGCGCTCTGTATCAGCGTGTGTAACTGGGAGAGCGCTCTGTATCAGCGTGTGTAACTGGGAGAGCGCTCTGTATCAGCGTGTGTAACTGGGAGAGCGCTGTGTATCACAGTGTGTAACTGGGAGAGCGCTCTGTATCACAGTGTGTAACTGGAAGAGCGCTCTGTATCACAGTGTGTAACTGGGAGAGCGCTCTGTATCACAGTATGTAACTGGGAGAGGGCTCTGTATCAGCGTGTGTAACTGGGAGAGTCCTCTGTATCAGCGTGTGTAACTGGGAGAGCGCTCTGTATCAGCGTAACTGGGAGAGCGCTCTGTATCACAGTGTGTAACTGGGAGAGCGCTCTGTATCACAGTGTGTAACTGGGAGAGCGCTGTGTATCACAGTGTGTAACTGGGAGTGCGCTCTGTATCACAGTGTGTAACTGGGAGAGCGCTCTGTATCACAGTGTGTAACTGGGAGAGCGTTCTGTATCACAGTGTGTAACTGGGAGAGCGCTCTGTATCACAGTGTGTAACTGGGAGAACGCTCTGTATCACAGTGTGTAACTGGGAGAGCGCTCTGTATCACAGTGTGTAACTGGGAGAGCCCTCTGCATCACAGTGTGTAACTGGGAGAGTGCTCTGTATCACAGTGTGTGACTGGGAGAGTGCTCTGTATCACAGTGTGTAACTGGGAGAGCGCTCTGTATCACAGTGTGTAACTGGGAGAGCGCTGTGTATCGCAGTGTGTAACTGAGAGAGCGCTCTGTATCACAGTGTGTAACTGGGAGAGCGCTCTGTATCACAGTGTGTAACTGGGAGAGCGCTCTGTATCACAGTGTGTAACTGGGAGAGCGCTCTGTATCAGCGTGTGTAACTGGGAGAGCGCTCTGTATCACAGTGTGTAACTGGGAGAGCGCTGTGTATCAGCGTGTGTAACTGGGAGAGCACTCTGTATCACAGTGTGTAACTGGGAGAGCGCTCTGTATCACAGTGTGTAACTGGGAGAGCGCTCTGTATCAGCGTGTGTAACTGGGAGAGCGCTCTGTATCAGCGTGTGTAACTGGGAGAGCGCTGTGTATCACAGTGTGTAACTGGGAGAGCGCTCTGTATCACAGTGTGTAACTAGGAGAGCGCTGTGTATCACAGTGTGTACCTGGGAGAGCGCTCTGTATCAGCGTGTGTAACTGGGAGAGCGCTGTGTATCAGCGTGTGTAACTGGGAGAGCGCTCTGTATCACAGTGTGTAACTGGGAGAGCGCTCTGTATCAGCGTGTGTAACTGGGAGAGCGCTCTGTGTCACAGTGTGTAACTGGGAGAGCGCTCTGTATCACAGTGTGTAACTGGGAGAGCGCTCTGTATCACAGTATGTAACTGGGAGAGCGCTCTGTATCAGCGTGTGTAACTGGGAGAGCGCTCTGTATCACAGTGTGTAACTGGGAGAGCGCTCTGTATCACAGTGTGTAACTGGGAGAGCGCTCTGTATCACAGTGTGTAACTGGGAGAGCGCTCTGTATCACAGTGTGTAACTGGGAGAGCGCTCTGTATCACAGTGTCTAACTGGGAGAGCGCTCTGTATCACAGTGTGTAACTGGGAGAGCGCTCTGTATCACAGTGTGTAAATGGGAGAGCGCTCTGTATCAGCGTGTGTAACTGGGAGAGCGCTCTGTATCACAGTATGTAACTGGGAGAGCGCTCTGTATCAGCGTGTGTAACTGGGAGAGCGCTCTGTATCACAGTGTGTAACTGGGAGAGCGCTCTGTATCAGCGTGTGTAACTGGGAGAGCGCTCTGTATCACAGTGTGTAAATGGGAGAGCGCTCTGTATCAGCGTGTGTAACTGGGAGAGCGCTCTGTATCACAGTATGTAACTGGGAGAGTGCTCTGTATCAGCGTGTGTAACTGGGAGAGCGCTCTGTATCACAGTGTGTAACTGGGAGAGCGCTCTGTATCACAGTGTGTAACTGGGAGAGCGCTCTGTATCAGCGTGTGTAACTGGGAGAGCGCTCTGTATCACAGTGTGTAACTGGAAGAGCACTCTGTATCACAGTATGTAACTGGGAGAGGGCTCTGTATCAGCGTGTGTAACTGGGAGAGCGCTCTGTATCAGCGTGTGTAACTGGGAGAGCGCTCTGTATCAACATGTGTAACTGGGAGAGCGCTCTGTATCACAGTGTGTAACTGGGAGAGCGCTCTGTATCACAGTGTGTAACTGGGAGAGCGCTCTGTATCACAGTGTGTAACTGGGAGAGCGCTGTGTATCGCAGTGTGTAACTGGGAGAGCGCTCTGTATCACAGTGTGTAACTGGGAGAGCGCTCTGTATCAGCGTGTGTAACTGGGAGAGCGCTGTGTATCACAGTGTGTAACTGGGAGAGCGCTCTGTATCACAGTGTGTAACTGGGAGAGCGCTCTGTATCACAGTGTGTAACTGGGAGAGCGCTCTGTATCAGCGTGTGTACCTGGGAGAGCGCTCTGTATCACAGTGTGTAACTGGGAGAGCGCTCTGTATCAGCGTGTGTAACTGGGAGAGCGCTCTGTATCACAGTGTGTAACTGGGAGAGGGCTCTGTATCAGCATGTGTAACTGGGAGAGCGCTCTGTATCACAGTGTGTAACTGGGAGAGCGCTCTGTATCGTAATGTCTAACTGGGAAATGTTTTGCCGTCTCTGATCTCTTGGTAGTGTTCAGGGTGGTGAGATTGTTTCTTGCAGCCAGTGAAATTAGTCGGAGGCGTTGTGTGGACAGAGGAGAAATGTAAATTTTCTGGCAGTCTGTCTGTTTGGTCAGGTTCTGCGTTCTCTGTCATCAATCCAAATTGGGCCCTCGTTGTTTCCCCTCTGTTTGGATGTTGGGAGCACTTTGTGATTTGATATGAAATTGAGTGTTTGGTTTTGCTGGGCTGGGTTTAGTGTTTAACTAATACTGAGTTAATTCTCCTTCTGGGTGACAGGGGTGCTGACTGTTTACTTTGAAGCCAACGTTAGCCGTGGAGCAGGAACTGCCTTTGAAGGCTTCAATGCTACCTACACCGTCAATAATTGCCAACCCAGCTGCCAGCCCAGCCAGCAGTGCCACCAAGGGCGCTGTGTGTGTACCAACCGCTACACCGGACCAGACTGCACCCTGGAGAGATGTCCCAACAACTGCTCAGCTCACATACAGGCTGGGCACTGCCATTCGGTGAGTCCCACAGATCACTGACCGCCATCTCAGACCGATAGTGGTCACCGTTACCCCGGGTCAGGGCGAGGGAGTGACCGTTACCCCGGGTCAGGGCGAGGGAGTGACCGTTACCCCGGGTCAGGGCGAGGGAGTGACCGTTACCCCGGGTCAGGGCGAGGGAGTGACCGTTACCCCGGGTCAGGGCGAGGGAGTGACCGTTACCCCGGGTCAGGGCGAGGGAGTGACCGTTACCCCGGGTCAGGGCGAGGGAGTGACCGTTACCCCGGGTCAGGGCGAGGGAGTGACCGTTACCCCGGGTCAGGGCGAGGGAGTGACCGTTACCCCGGGTCAGGGCGAGGGAGTGACCGTTACCCCGGGTCAGGGCGAGGGAGTGACCGTTACCCCGGGTCAGGACGAGGGAGTGACCCTTCCCGTGGGTCCCCCACACACACAAGCACTCTCTCTCGCACCACACACAGTCACTCCCTCCCTCACTCTGCAACCCCCTGCCCCCAAACACACACACACACACTCTCACTCCCCTGCCACACACACGCTTTCTCACTCCCCCTCCCCCACACACAGACACTCTTACTCTCACTCCCACATATTCACTACGGCACTGTCTCCTGCCCAGGCCTGCTCGAACTTTGCCCTGCACAGGCCCACTGTGACTTCTGGGGATGTGCGCACCTTAGCATTCTGCTCCTGCTGGCACCCCCACTAACAGGCTTGAAGCTCTGCGGCGAGTAACTCAGCTCCTGACTCCCCAAAGCCTGTCCACCATCTACAAGGCACAAGTCAGGAGCATGGTGGAATAATCCCCACTTGCCTGGATGAGTGCAGCTCCCACAACACTCAAGAAGCTCGACACCATCCAGGACAAAGCAGCCGCTTGATTGGCTCCCCATCCACAAACATTCACTCCCTCCACCACCGACGCACAGTCGCAGCAGTGTGTGTATCATCTACAAGATGCACTGCAGGAACTCACCAAGGCTCCTTAGACAGCACCTTCCAAACCCACGACCACTACCATCTAGAAGGACAAGGGCAGCAGACACATGGGAACACCACCACCTGGAAGTTCCCCTCCAAGTCACTCACCATCCTGACTTGGAAATATATCGGCCGTTCCTTCACTGTGGCTGGGTCAAAATCCTGGAACTCCCTCCCTAACAGCACTGTGAGTGTACCTACACCACACGGACAAAATCCTGGAACTCCCTTCCTAACAGCACTGTGGGTGTACCTATACCACACGGACAAAATCCTGGAACTTCCTCCCTAACAGCACTGTGGGTGTACCTACACCACACGGACAAAATCCTGGAACTCCCTCCCTAACAGCACTGTGGGTGTACCTACACCACACAGACAAAATCCTGGAACTCCATCCCTAACAGCACTGTGGGTGTACCTACACCACAGGGACAAAATCCTGGAACTCCCTCCCTAACAGC
>JANJGN010001697.1:57500-115575 GCA_026770705.1 Isurus oxyrinchus
TTTAGTGAAGACAAATGTTAGTCACTTACAATCTGAAACGGGAAAATGCATAATCGAAAACAAGGAAGTGTCAGGGCAGTGAAACAGCTGCTTTAGATCTGTCCTCACCAAGGAACAGACCACTTCTCAAAAATACTAGGGAACCAAGCATCTCGTGAGCAGGAAGAATTGAGGGAAATTCGTATTACTGAAAACACAGCGCTGGTGGAATTAAAGGACTGAAAGCTGATAAATCCCCAGGGCTCAATAATCCACATCTCAGGGTAAGAAAGGTGGTGGCTTTAGAAATAGTGAATGTGTTCATTGTCATCTTCCAATGGGGAGGTCACTCCTCACACAGGGAGTGAGTGTTGTTGATGATGGGGAGGTCACTCCTCACACAGGGAGTGAGTGTTGTTGATGATGGGGAGGTCACTCCTCACAGGGAGTGAGTGTTGTTGATGGGGAGGTCACTCCTCACACAGGGAGTGAGTGTTGTTGATGATGGGGAGGTCACTCCTCACACAGGGAGTGAGTGTTGTTGATGATGGGGAGGTCACTCCTCACACAGGGAGTGAGTGTTGTTGATAATGGGGAGGTCACTCCTCACACAGGGAGTGAGTGTTGTTGATGATGGGGAGGTCACTCCTCACACAGGGAGTGAGTGTTGTTGATGATGGGGAGGTCACTCCTCACACATGGAGTGAGTGTTGTTGATGATGGGGAGCTCACTCCTCACACAGGGAGTGAGTGTTGTTGATAATGGGGAGGTCACTCCTCACACAGGGAGTGAGTGTTGTTGATGATGGGGAGGTCACTCCTCACAGGGAGTGAGTGTTGTTGATGGGGAGGTCACTCCTCACACAGGGAGTGAGTGTTGTTGATGATGGGGAGGTCACTCCTCACAGAGGGAGTGAGTGTTGTTGATGGGGAGGTCACTCCTCACACAGGGAGTGAGTGTTGTTGATGGGGAGGTCACTCCTCACACAGGGAGTGAGTGTTGTTGAAGGGGAGGTCACTCCTCACAGAGGGAGTGAGTGTTGTTGATGGGGAGGTCACTCCTCACAGAGGGAGTGAGTGTTGTTGATGGGGAGGTCACTCCTCACACAGGGAGTGAGTGTTGTTGATGATGGGGAGGTTACTCCTCACACAGGGAGTGAGTGTTGTTGATGATGGGGAGGTTACTCCTCACACAGGGAGTGAGTGTTGTTGATGATGGGGAGGTCACTCCTCACACAGGGAGTGAGTGTTGTTGATGGGGAGGTCACTCCTCACACAGGGAGTGAGTGTTGTTGATAATGGGGAGGTCACT
Source organism: Isurus oxyrinchus (assembly GCA_026770705.1). Lineage (NCBI taxonomy): Eukaryota > Metazoa > Chordata > Chondrichthyes > Lamniformes > Lamnidae > Isurus > Isurus oxyrinchus. The sequence continues at coordinate 58,792 of JANJGN010001697.1, forward strand.
CCTCATAGGGAGTGAGTGTTGTTGATGATGGGGAGGTCACTCCTCACAGAGGGAGTGAGTGTTGATGATGGGGAGGTCACTCCTCACACAGGGAGTGAGTGTTGTTGATGATGGGGAGGTCACTCCTCACACAGGGAGTGAGTGTTGTTGATAATGGGGAGGTCACTCCTCACACAGGGAGTGAGTGTTGTTGATGATGGGGAGGTCATTCCTCACACAGGGAGTGAGTGTTGATGATGGGGAGGTCACTCCTCACACAGGGAGTGAGTGTTGTTGATGATGAGAAGGTCACTCCTTACACAGGGAGTGAGTGTTGATGATGATGGGGAGGTCACTCCTCACACAGGGAGTGAGTGTTGATGATGGGGAGGTCACTCCTCACACAGGGAGTGAGTGTTGTTGATGATGGGGAGGTTACTCCTCACACAGGGAGTGAGTGTTGTTGATGATGGGGAGGTCACTCCTCACACAGGGAGTGAGTGTTGTTGATGGGGAGGTCACTCCTCACACAGGGAGTGAGTGTTGTTGATAATGGGGAGGTCACTCCTCACACAGGGAGTGAGTGTTGTTGATGGGGAGGTCACTCCTCACACAGGGAGTGAGTGTTGTTGATAATGGGGAGGTCACTCCTCATAGGGAGTGAGTGTTGTTGATGATGGGGAGGTCACTCCTCACAGAGGGAGTGAGTGTTGATGATGGGGAGGTCACTCCTCACACAGGGAGTGAGTGTTGTTGATGATGGGGAGGTCACTCCTCACACAGGGAGTGAGTGTTGTTGATAATGGGGAGGTCACTCCTCACACAGGGAGTGAGTGTTGTTGATGATGGGGAGGTCATTCCTCACACAGGGAGTGAGTGTTGATGATGGGGAGGTCACTCCTCACACAGGGAGTGAGTGTTGTTGATGATGAGAAGGTCACTCCTTACACAGGGAGTGAGTGTTGATGATGATGGGGAGGTCACTCCTCACACAGGGAGTGAGTGTTGATGATGGGGAGGTCACTCCTCACACAGGGAGTGAGTGTTGTTGATGATGAGAAGGTCACTCCTTACACAGGGAGTGAGTGTTGATGATGATGGGGAGGTCACTCCTCACACAGGGAGTGAGTGTTGTTGATGATGGGGAGGTCACTCCTCACACAGGGAATGAGTGTTGATGATGATGGGGAGGTCACTCCTCACACAGGGAGTGAGTGTTGTTGATGATGGGGAGGTCACTCCTCACACAGGGAGTGAGTGTTGTTGATGATGGGGAGGTCACTCCTCACAGGGGGTGAGTGTTGTTGATGATGGGGAGGTCACTCCTCACACAGGGAGTGAGTGTTGTTGAATGGGAGGTCACTCCTCACACAGGGAGTGAGTGTTGTTGATGATGGGGAGGTCACACCTCACACAGGGAGTGAGTGTTGTTGATGATGGGGAGGTCACTCCTACAGGGGGTGACTGTTGTTGATGATAGGGAGGTCACTCCTCACACAGGGAGTGAGTGTTATTGATGGGGAGGTCACTCCTCACACAGGGAGTGAGTGTTGTTGATGATGAGGAGGTCACTGCTCACAGGGAGTGAGTGTTGTTGATGATGGGGAGGTCACTCCTCACACACGGAGTGAGTGTTGTTGATGGGGAGGTCACTCCTCACACAGGGAGTGAGTGTTGATGATGTGGAGGTCACTCCTCACACAGGGAGTGAGTGTTGTTGATGATGGGGAGGTCACTCCTCACGCAGGGAGTGAGTGTTGTTGATGATGGGGAGGTCACTCCTCACACAAGGAGTGAGTGTTGATGATGGGGAGGTCACTCCTCACACATGGAATGAGTGTTGTTGATGATGGGGAGGTCACTCCTCACACAGGGAGTGAGTGTTGTTGATGATGGGGAGGTCACTCCTCACACAGGGAGTGAGTGTTGTTGATGGGGAGGTCACTCCTCACACAGGGAGTGAGTGCTGATGATGGGGAGGTCACTCCTCACACAGGGAGTGAGTGTTGATGATGATGGGGAGGTCACTCCTCACACAGGGAGTGAGTGTTGATGATGATGGGGAGGTCACTCCTCACACAGGGAGTGAGTGTTGTTGATGATGGGGAGGTCACTCCTCACACAGGGAGTGAGTGTTGTTGTTGGGGAGGTCACTCCTCACACAGGGAGTGAGTGTTGATGATGTGGAGGTCACTCCTCACACAGGGAGTGAGTGTTGTTGATGATGGGGAGGTCACTCCTCACAGGGAGCGAGTGTTGTTGATGATGGGGAGGTCACTCCTCACACAGGGAGTGAGTGTTGTTGATGATGTGGAGTCACTCCTCACACAGGGAGTGAGTGTTGATGATGATGGGGAGGTCACTCCTCACACAGGGAGTGAGTGTTGTTGATGATGGGGAGGTCACTCCTCACACAGGGAATGAGTGTTGATGATGATGGGGAGGTCACTCCTCACACAGGGAGTGAGTGTTGATGATGATGGGGAGGTCACTCCTCACACAGGGAGTGAGTGTTGATGATGATGGGGAGGTCACTGCTCACACAGGGAGTGAGTGTTGTTGTTGATGGGGAGGTTACTCCTCACACAGGGAGTGAGTGTTGTTGATGATGGGGAGGTCACTCCTCACACAGGGAGTGAGTGTTGTTGATGATGGGGAGGTCACTCCTCACACAGGGAGTGAGTGTTGTTGATGATGTGGAGGTCACTCCTCACACAGGGAGTGAGTGTTGTTGATGATGGGGAGGTCACTCCTCACACAGGGAGTGAGTGTTGTTGATGATGGGGAGGTCACTCCTCACACAGGGAGTGAGTGTTGTTGATGATGGGGAGGTCACTCCTCACACAGGGAGTGAGTGTTTTTGATGGGGAGGTCACTCCTCACACAGGGAGTGTGTTGTTGATGATGGGGAGGTCACTCCTCACACAGGGAGTGAGTGTTGTTGATGGGGAGGTCACTCCTCACACAGGGAGTGTGTTGTTGATGATGGGGAGGTCACTCCTCACACAGGGAGTGAGTGTTGTTGATGATGGAGTGGTCAATCCTCACACAGGGAGTGAGTGTTGTTGATGATGGGGAGGTCACTCTCACACAGGGAGTGTGTGTTGATGATGATGGGGAGGTCACTCCTCACACAGGGAGTGAGTGTTGTTGATGGGGAGGTCACTCCTCACACAGGGAGTGAGTGTTGTTGATAATGGGGAGGTCACTCCTCATAGGGAGTGAGTGTTGTTGATGATGGGGAGGTCACTCCTCACAGAGGGAGTGAGTGTTGATGATGGGGAGGTCACTCCTCACACAGGGAGTGAGTGTTGTTGATGATGGGGAGGTCACTCCTCACACAGGGAGTGAGTGTTGTTGATAATGGGGAGGTCACTCCTCACACAGGGAGTGAGTGTTGTTGATGATGGGGAGGTCATTCCTCACACAGGGAGTGAGTGTTGATGATGGGGAGGTCACTCCTCACACAGGGAGTGAGTGTTGTTGATGATGAGAAGGTCACTCCTTACACAGGGAGTGAGTGTTGATGATGATGGGGAGGTCACTCCTCACACAGGGAGTGAGTGTTGATGATGGGGAGGTCACTCCTCACACAGGGAGTGAGTGTTGTTGATGATGAGAAGGTCACTCCTTACACAGGGAGTGAGTGTTGATGATGATGGGGAGGTCACTCCTCACACAGGGAGTGAGTGTTGTTGATGATGGGGAGGTCACTCCTCACACAGGGAATGAGTGTTGATGATGATGGGGAGGTCACTCCTCACACAGGGAGTGAGTGTTGTTGATGATGGGGAGGTCACTCCTCACAGGGAGTGAGTGTTGTTGATGGGGAGGTCACTCCTCACACAGGGAGTGAGTGTTGTTGATGATGGGGAGGTCACTCCTCACAGAGGGAGTGAGTGTTGTTGATGGGGAGGTCACTCCTCACACAGGGAGTGAGTGTTGTTGATGGGGAGGTCACTCCTCACACAGGGAGTGAGTGTTGTTGAAGGGGAGGTCACTCCTCACAGAGGGAGTGAGTGTTGTTGATGGGGAGGTCACTCCTCACAGAGGGAGTGAGTGTTGTTGATGGGGAGGTCACTCCTCACACAGGGAGTGAGTGTTGTTGATGATGGGGAGGTTACTCCTCACACAGGGAGTGAGTGTTGTTGATGATGGGGAGGTTACTCCTCACACAGGGAGTGAGTGTTGTTGATGATGGGGAGGTCACTCCTCACACAGGGAGTGAGTGTTGTTGATGGGGAGGTCACTCCTCACACAGGGAGTGAGTGTTGTTGATAATGGGGAGGTCACTCCTCATAGGGAGTGAGTGTTGTTGATGATGGGGAGGTCACTCCTCACAGAGGGAGTGAGTGTTGATGATGGGGAGGTCACTCCTCACACAGGGAGTGAGTGTTGTTGATGATGGGGAGGTCACTCCTCACACAGGGAGTGAGTGTTGTTGATAATGGGGAGGTCACTCCTCACACAGGGAGTGAGTGTTGTTGATGATGGGGAGGTCATTCCTCACACAGGGAGTGAGTGTTGATGATGGGGAGGTCACTCCTCACACAGGGAGTGAGTGTTGTTGATGATGAGAAGGTCACTCCTTACACAGGGAGTGAGTGTTGATGATGATGGGGAGGTCACTCCTCACACAGGGAGTGAGTGTTGATGATGGGGAGGTCACTCCTCACACAGGGAGTGAGTGTTGTTGATGATGAGAAGGTCACTCCTTACACAGGGAGTGAGTGTTGATGATGATGGGGAGGTCACTCCTCACACAGGGAGTGAGTGTTGTTGATGATGGGGAGGTCACTCCTCACACAGGGAATGAGTGTTGATGATGATGGGGAGGTCACTCCTCACACAGGGAGTGAGTGTTGTTGATGATGGGGAGGTCACTCCTCACACAGGGAGTGAGTGTTGTTGATGATGGGGAGGTCACTCCTCACAGGGGGTGAGTGTTGTTGATGATGGGGAGGTCACTCCTCACACAGGGAGTGAGTGTTGTTGAATGGGAGGTCACTCCTCACACAGGGAGTGAGTGTTGTTGATGATGGGGAGGTCACACCTCACACAGGGAGTGAGTGTTGTTGATGATGGGGAGGTCACTCCTACAGGGGGTGACTGTTGTTGATGATAGGGAGGTCACTCCTCACACAGGGAGTGAGTGTTATTGATGGGGAGGTCACTCCTCACACAGGGAGTGAGTGTTGTTGATGATGAGGAGGTCACTGCTCACAGGGAGTGAGTGTTGTTGATGATGGGGAGGTCACTCCTCACACACGGAGTGAGTGTTGTTGATGGGGAGGTCACTCCTCACACAGGGAGTGAGTGTTGATGATGTGGAGGTCACTCCTCACACAGGGAGTGAGTGTTGTTGATGATGGGGAGGTCACTCCTCACGCAGGGAGTGAGTGTTGTTGATGATGGGGAGGTCACTCCTCACACAAGGAGTGAGTGTTGATGATGGGGAGGTCACTCCTCACACATGGAATGAGTGTTGTTGATGATGGGGAGGTCACTCCTCACACAGGGAGTGAGTGTTGTTGATGATGGGGAGGTCACTCCTCACACAGGGAGTGAGTGTTGTTGATGGGGAGGTCACTCCTCACACAGGGAGTGAGTGCTGATGATGGGGAGGTCACTCCTCACACAGGGAGTGAGTGTTGATGATGATGGGGAGGTCACTCCTCACACAGGGAGTGAGTGTTGATGATGATGGGGAGGTCACTCCTCACACAGGGAGTGAGTGTTGTTGATGATGGGGAGGTCACTCCTCACACAGGGAGTGAGTGTTGTTGTTGGGGAGGTCACTCCTCACACAGGGAGTGAGTGTTGATGATGTGGAGGTCACTCCTCACACAGGGAGTGAGTGTTGTTGATGATGGGGAGGTCACTCCTCACAGGGAGCGAGTGTTGTTGATGATGGGGAGGTCACTCCTCACACAGGGAGTGAGTGTTGTTGATGATGTGGAGTCACTCCTCACACAGGGAGTGAGTGTTGATGATGATGGGGAGGTCACTCCTCACACAGGGAGTGAGTGTTGTTGATGATGGGGAGGTCACTCCTCACACAGGGAATGAGTGTTGATGATGATGGGGAGGTCACTCCTCACACAGGGAGTGAGTGTTGATGATGATGGGGAGGTCACTCCTCACACAGGGAGTGAGTGTTGATGATGATGGGGAGGTCACTGCTCACACAGGGAGTGAGTGTTGTTGTTGATGGGGAGGTTACTCCTCACACAGGGAGTGAGTGTTGTTGATGATGGGGAGGTCACTCCTCACACAGGGAGTGAGTGTTGTTGATGATGGGGAGGTCACTCCTCACACAGGGAGTGAGTGTTGTTGATGATGTGGAGGTCACTCCTCACACAGGGAGTGAGTGTTGTTGATGATGGGGAGGTCACTCCTCACACAGGGAGTGAGTGTTGTTGATGATGGGGAGGTCACTCCTCACACAGGGAGTGAGTGTTGTTGATGATGGGGAGGTCACTCCTCACACAGGGAGTGAGTGTTTTTGATGGGGAGGTCACTCCTCACACAGGGAGTGTGTTGTTGATGATGGGGAGGTCACTCCTCACACAGGGAGTGAGTGTTGTTGATGGGGAGGTCACTCCTCACACAGGGAGTGTGTTGTTGATGATGGGGAGGTCACTCCTCACACAGGGAGTGAGTGTTGTTGATGATGGAGTGGTCAATCCTCACACAGGGAGTGAGTGTTGTTGATGATGGGGAGGTCACTCTCACACAGGGAGTGTGTGTTGATGATGATGGGGAGGTCACTCCTCACACAGGGAGTGAGTGTTGTTGATGGGGAGGTCACTCCTCACACAGGGAGTGAGTGTTGTTGATAATGGGGAGGTCACTCCTCATAGGGAGTGAGTGTTGTTGATGATGGGGAGGTCACTCCTCACAGAGGGAGTGAGTGTTGATGATGGGGAGGTCACTCCTCACACAGGGAGTGAGTGTTGTTGATGATGGGGAGGTCACTCCTCACACAGGGAGTGAGTGTTGTTGATAATGGGGAGGTCACTCCTCACACAGGGAGTGAGTGTTGTTGATGATGGGGAGGTCATTCCTCACACAGGGAGTGAGTGTTGATGATGGGGAGGTCACTCCTCACACAGGGAGTGAGTGTTGTTGATGATGAGAAGGTCACTCCTTACACAGGGAGTGAGTGTTGATGATGATGGGGAGGTCACTCCTCACACAGGGAGTGAGTGTTGATGATGGGGAGGTCACTCCTCACACAGGGAGTGAGTGTTGTTGATGATGAGAAGGTCACTCCTTACACAGGGAGTGAGTGTTGATGATGATGGGGAGGTCACTCCTCACACAGGGAGTGAGTGTTGTTGATGATGGGGAGGTCACTCCTCACACAGGGAATGAGTGTTGATGATGATGGGGAGGTCACTCCTCACACAGGGAGTGAGTGTTGTTGATGATGGGGAGGTCACTCCTCACACAGGGAGTGAGTGTTGTTGATGATGGGGAGGTCACTCCTCACAGGGGGTGAGTGTTGTTGATGATGGGGAGGTCACTCCTCACACAGGGAGTGAGTGTTGTTGAATGGGAGGTCACTCCTCACACAGGGAGTGAGTGTTGTTGATGATGGGGAGGTCACACCTCACACAGGGAGTGAGTGTTGTTGATGATGGGGAGGTCACTCCTACAGGGGGTGACTGTTGTTGATGATAGGGAGGTCACTCCTCACACAGGGAGTGAGTGTTATTGATGGGGAGGTCACTCCTCACACAGGGAGTGAGTGTTGTTGATGATGAGGAGGTCACTGCTCACAGGGAGTGAGTGTTGTTGATGATGGGGAGGTCACTCCTCACACACGGAGTGAGTGTTGTTGATGGGGAGGTCACTCCTCACACAGGGAGTGAGTGTTGATGATGTGGAGGTCACTCCTCACACAGGGAGTGAGTGTTGTTGATGATGGGGAGGTCACTCCTCACACAGGGAGTGAGTGTTGTTGATGATGGGGAGGTCACTCCTCACACAAGGAGTGAGTGTTGATGATGTGGAGGTCACTCCTCACACATGGAATGAGTGTTGTTGATGATGGGGAGGTCACTCCTCACACAGGGAGTGAGTGTTGTTGATGATGGGGAGGTCACTCCTCACACAGGGAGTGAGTGTTGTTGATGGGGAGGTCACTCCTCACACAGGGAGTGAGTGCTGATGATGGGGAGGTCACTCCTCACACAGGGAGTGAGTGTTGATGATGATGGGGAGGTCACTCCTCACACAGGGAGTGAGTGTTGATGATGATGGGGAGGTCACTCCTCACACAGGGAGTGAGTGTTGTTGATGATGGGGAGGTCACTCCTCACACAGGGAGTGAGTGTTGTTGTTGGGGAGGTCACTCCTCACACAGGGAGTGAGTGTTGATGATGTGGAGGTCACTCCTCACACAGGGAGTGAGTGTTGTTGATGATGGGGAGGTCACTCCTCACAGGGAGCGAGTGTTGTTGATGATGGGGAGGTCACTCCTCACACAGGGAGTGAGTGTTGTTGATGATGTGGAGTCACTCCTCACACAGGGAGTGAGTGTTGATGATGATGGGGAGGTCACTCCTCACACAGGGAGTGAGTGTTGTTGATGATGGGGAGGTCACTCCTCACACAGGGAATGAGTGTTGATGATGATGGGGAGGTCACTCCTCACACAGGGAGTGAGTGTTGATGATGATGGGGAGGTCACTCCTCACACAGGGAGTGAGTGTTGATGATGATGGGGAGGTCACTGCTCACACAGGGAGTGAGTGTTGTTGTTGATGGGGAGGTTACTCCTCACACAGGGAGTGAGTGTTGTTGATGATGGGGAGGTCACTCCTCACACAGGGAGTGAGTGTTGTTGATGATGGGGAGGTCACTCCTCACACAGGGAGTGAGTGTTGTTGATGATGTGGAGGTCACTCCTCACACAGGGAGTGAGTGTTGTTGATGATGGGGAGGTCACTCCTCACACAGGGAGTGAGTGTTGTTGATGATGGGGAGGTCACTCCTCACACAGGGAGTGAGTGTTGTTGATGATGGGGAGGTCACTCCTCACACAGGGAGTGAGTGTTTTTGATGGGGAGGTCACTCCTCACACAGGGAGTGTGTTGTTGATGATGGGGAGGTCACTCCTCACACAGGGAGTGAGTGTTGTTGATGGGGAGGTCACTCCTCACACAGGGAGTGTGTTGTTGATGATGGGGAGGTCACTCCTCACACAGGGAGTGAGTGTTGTTGATGATGGAGTGGTCAATCCTCACACAGGGAGTGAGTGTTGTTGATGATGGGGAGGTCACTCTCACACAGGGAGTGTGTGTTGATGATGATGGGGAGGTCACTCCTCACACAGGGAGTGAGTGTTGTTGATGGGGAGGTCACTCCTCACACAGGGAGTGAGTGTTGATGATGGGGAGGTCACTCCTCACACAGGGAGTGAGTGTTGATGATGATGGGGAGGTCACTCCTCACACAGGGAGTGTCTTGTTGATGATGGGGAGGTCACTCCTCACACAGGGAGTGAGTGTTGATGATGGGGAGGTCACTCCTCACACGGAGTGAGTGTTGATGATGTGGAGGTCACTCGTCACACAGGGACTGAGTGTTGTTAATGATGGGGAGGTCACTCCACACACAGGGAGTGAGTGTTGATGATGATGGGGAGGTCACTCCTCACACAGGGAGTGAGTGTTGTTGATGATGGGGAGGTCACTCCTCACACAGGGAGTGAGTGTTGTTGATGGGGAGGTCACTCCTCACACAGGGAGTGTGTTGTTGATGATGGGGAGGTCACTCCTCACACAGGGAGTGAGTGTTGTTGATGGGGAGGTCACTCCTCACACAGGGAGTGTGTTGTTGATGATGGGGAGGTCACTCCTCACACAGGGAGTGAGTGTTGATGATGGGGAGGTCACTCCTCACACAGGGAGTGAGTGTTGTTGATGATGGGGAGGTCACTCCTCACACAGGGAGTGAGTGTTGTTGATGATGGGGAGGTCACTCCTCACACAGGGAGTGTGTGTTGATGATGGGGAGGTCACTCCTCACACAGGGAGTGAGTGTTGTTGATGATGGGGAGGTCACTCCTCACACAGGGAATGAGTGTTGTTGATGATGGGGAGGTCACTCCTCACACAGGGAGTGATTGTTGATGATGGGGAGGTCACTCCTCACACAGGGAGTGAGTGTTGTTGATGATGGGGAGGTCACTCCTCACACAGGGAGTGAGTGTTGTTGATGATGGGGAGGTCACTCCTCACACAGGGAGTGAGTGTTGTTGATGATGGGGAGGTCACTCCTCACACAGGGAGTGTGTTGTTGATGATGGGGAGGTCACTCCTCACACAGGGAGTGAGTGTTGTTGATGATGGGGAGGTCACTCCTCACACAGGGAGTGTGTTGTTGATGATGGGGAGGTCACTCCTCACACAGGGAGTGAGTGTTGTTGATGATGGGGAGGTCACTCCTCACGCAGGGAGTGAGTGTTGATGATGATGGGGAGGTCACTCCTCACACAGGGAGTGAGTGTTGTTGATGGGGAGGTCACTCCTCACACAGGGAGTGAGTGTTGATGATGTGGAGGTCACTCCTCACACAGGGAGTGAGTGTTGTTGATGATGGGGAGGTCACTCCTCACACAGGGAGTGAGTGTTGTTGATGATGGGGAGGTCACTCCTCACACAAGGAGTGAGTGTTGATGATGGGGAGGTCACTCCTCACACATGGAGTGAGTGTTGTTGATGATGGGGAGGTCACTCCTCACACAGGGAGTGAGTGTTGTTGATGATGGGGAGGTCACTCCTCACACAGGGAGTGAGTGTTGTTGATGGGGAGGTCACTCCTCACACAGGGAGTGAGTGCTGATGATGGGGAGGTCACTCCTCACACAGGGAGTGAGTGTTGATGATGATGGGGAGGTCACTCCTCACACAGGGAGTGAGTGTTGATGATGATGGGGAGGTCACTCCTCACACAGGGAGTGAGTGTTGTTGATGATGGGGAGGTCACTCCTCACACAGGGAGTGAGTGTTGTTGATGGGGAGGTCACTCCTCACACAGGGAGTGAGTGTTGATGATGTGGAGGTCACTCCTCACACAGGGAGTGAGTGTTGTTGATGATGGGGAGGTCACTCCTCACAGGGAGCGAGTGTTGTTGATGATGGGGAGGTCACTCCTCACACAGGGAGTGAGTGTTGTTGATGATGTGGAGGTCACTCCTCACACAGGGAGTGAGTGTTGATGATGATGGGGAGGTCACTCCTCACACAGGGAGTGAGTGTTGTTGATGATGGGGAGGGCACTCCTCACACAGGGAATGAGTGTTGATGATGATGGGGAGGTCACTCCTCACACAGGGAGTGAGTGTTGATGATGATGGGGAGGTCACTCCTCACACAGAGAGTGAGTGTTGATGATGATGGGGAGGTCACTGCTCACACAGGGAGTGAGTGTTGTTGTTGATGGGGAGGTTACTCCTCACACAGGGAGTGAGTGTTGTTGATGATGGGGAGGTCACTCCTCACACAGGGAGTGAGTGTTGTTGATGATGGGGAGGTCACTCCTCACACAGGGAGTGAGTGTTGTTGATGATGTGGAGGTCACTCCTCACACAGGGAGTGAGTGTTGTTGATGATGGGGAGGTCACTCCTCACACAGGGAGTGAGTGTTGTTGATGATGGGGAGGTCACTCCTCACACAGGGAGTGAGTGTTCTTGATGATGGGGAGGTCACTCCTCACACAGGGAGTGAGTGTTGTTGATGGGGAGGTCACTCCTCACACAGGGAGTGTGTTGTTGATGATGGGGAGGTCACTCCTCACACAGGGAGTGAGTGTTGTTGATGGGGAGGTCACTCCTCACACAGGGAGTGTGTTGTTGATGATGGGGAGGTCACTCCTCACACAGGGAGTGAGTGTTGTTGATGATGGGGAGGTCAATCCTCACACAGGGAGTGAGTGTTGTTGATGATGGGGAGGTCACTCTCACACAGGGAGTGAGTGTTGATGATGATGGGGAGGTCACTCCTCACACAGGGAGTGAGTGTTGTTGATGGGGAGGTCACTCCTCACACAGGGAGTGAGTGTTGATGATGGGGAGGTCACTCCTCACACAGGGAGTGAGTGTTGATGATGATGGGGAGGTCACTCCTCACACAGGGAGTGTCTTGTTGATGATGGGGAGGTCACTCCTCACACAGGGAGTGAGTGTTGTTGATGGGGAGGTCACTCCTCACAGGGAGCGAGTGTTGTTGATGATGGGGAGGTCACTCCTCACACAGGGAGTGAGTGTTGTTGATGATGTGGAGGTCACTCCTCACACAGGGAGTGAGTGTTGATGATGATGGGGAGGTCACTCCTCACACAGGGAGTGAGTGTTGTTGATGATGGGGAGGTCACTCCTCACACAGGGAATGAGTGTTGATGATGATGGGGAGGTCACTCCTCACACAGGGAGTGAGTGTTGATGATGATGGGGAGGTCACTCCTCACACAGAGAGTGAGTGTTGATGATGATGGGGAGGTCACTGCTCACACAGGGAGTGAGTGTTGTTGTTGATGGGGAGGTTACTCCTCACACAGGGAGTGAGTGTTGTTGATGATGGGGAGGTCACTCCTCACACAAGGAGTGAGTGTTGTTGATGATGGGGAGGTCACTCCTCACACAGGGAGTGAGTGTTGTTGATGATGTGGAGGTCACTCCTCACACAGGGAGTGAGTGTTGTTGATGATGGGGAGGTCACTCCTCACACAGGGAGTGAGTGTTGTTGATGATGGGGAGGTCACTCCTCACACAGGGAGTGAGTGTTCTTGATGATGGGGAGGTCACTCCTCACACAGGGAGTGAGTGTTGTTGATGGGGAGGTCACTCCTCACACAGGGAGTGTGTTGTTGATGATGGGGAGGTCACTCCTCACACAGGGAGTGAGTGTTGTTGATGGGGAGGTCACTCCTCACACAGGGAGTGTGTTGTTGATGATGGGGAGGTCACTCCTCACACAGGGAGTGAGTGTTGTTGATGATGGGGAGGTCAATCCTCACACAGGGAGTGAGTGTTGTTGATGATGGGGAGGTCACTCTCACACAGGGAGTGAGTGTTGATGATGATGGGGAGGTCACTCCTCACACAGGGAGTGAGTGTTGTTGATGGGGAGGTCACTCCTCACACAGGGAGTGAGTGTTGATGATGGGGAGGTCACTCCTCACACAGGGAGTGAGTGTTGATGATGATGGGGAGGTCACTCCTCACACAGGGAGTGTCTTGTTGATGATGGGGAGGTCACTCCTCACACAGGGACTGAGTGTTGTTAATGATGGGGAGGTCACTCCACACATGGGGAGGTCACTCCACACACAGGGAGTGAGTGTTGATGATGATGGGGCGGTCACTCCTCACACAGGGAGTGAGTGTTGTTGATGATGGGGAGGTCACTCCTCACACAGGGAGTGAGTGTTGTTGATGGGGAGGTCACTCCTCACACAGGGAGTGTGTTGTTGATGATGGGGAGGTCACTCCTCACACAGGGAGTGAGTGTTGTTGATGGGGAGGTCACTCCTCACACAGGGAGTGTGTTGTTGATGATGGGGAGGTCACTCCTCACACAGGGAGTGAGTGTTGATGATGGGGAGGTCACTCCTCACACAGGGAGTGAGTGTTGTTGATGATGGGGAGGTCACTCCTCACACAGGGAGTGAGTGTTGTTGATGATGGGGAGGTCACTCCTCACACAGGGAGTGTGTGTTGATGATGGGGAGGTCACTCCTCACACAGGGAGTGAGTGTTGTTGATGATGGGGAGGTCACTCCTCACACAGGGAATGAGTGTTGTTGATGATGGGGAGGTCACTCCTCACACAGGGAGTGATTGTTGATGATGGGGAGGTCACTCCTCACACAGGGAGTGAGTGTTGTTGATAATGGGGAGGTCACTCCTCACACAGGGAGTGAGTGTTGTTGATGGGGAGGTCACTCCTCACACAGGGAGTGTGTTGTTGATGATGGGGAGGTCACTCCTCACACAGGGAGTGAGTGTTGTTGATGATGGGGAGGTCACTCCTCACACATGGAGTGAGTGTTGATGATGGGGAGGTCACTCCTCACACAGGGAGTGAGTGTTGATGATGATGGGGAGGTCACTCCTCACACAGGGAGTGAGTGTTGATGATGATGGGGAGGTCACTCCTCACACAGGGAGTGAGTGTTGTTGATGATGGGGAGGTCACTCCTCACACAGGGAGTGAGTGTTGTTGATGATGGGGAGGTCACTCCTCACACAGGGAGTGAGTGTTGTTGATGATGGGGAGGTCACTCCTCACACAGGGAGTGAGTGTTGTTGATGATGGGGAGGTCACTCCTCACACACGGAGTGTGTTGTTGATGATGGGGAGGTCACTCCTCACACAGGGAGTGAGTGTTGTTGATGATGGGGAGGTCACTCCTCACACAGGGAGTGAGTGTTGATGATGATGGGGAGGTCACTCCTCACACAGGGAGTGAGTGTTGTTGTTGATGGGGAGGTCACTCCTCACACAGGGAGTGAGTGTTGTTGTTGATGGGGAGGTTACTCCTCACACAGGGAGTGAGTGTTTTTGATGATGGGGAGGTCACTCCTCACACAGGGAGTGAGTGTTGTTGATGGGGAGGTCACTCCTCACAGGGAGTGAGTGTTGTTGATAATGGGGGGTCACTCCTCACACAGGGAGTGTGTGTTGATGATGGGGAGGTCACTCCTCACACAGGGAATGAGTGTTGTTGATGATGGGGAGGTCACTCCTCACACAGGGAGTGAGTGTTGATGATGATGGGGAGGTCACTCCTCACACAGGGAGTGAGTGTTGTTGATGATGGGGAGGTCACTCCTCACACAGGGAGTGAGTGTTGATGATGATGGGGAGGTCACTCCTCACACAGGGAGTGAGTGTTGATGATGATGGGGAGGTCACTCCTCACACAGGGAGTGAGTGTTGATGCTGATGGGTAGGGAAGCGTTCTGAATGCCCGTGTAAGCAATGTTTGTGGAGTAATACGTACTTGGCTCATGTTCCTCTGTTGCTTCCTATAGTCTGAGATGTTGCCCCCGCTTGCTGGTCACACACTGAGCCAGTGCCGGAATTCCACCTTGCTCCTCATTGGGGGTTACTCCCCACAAAATGGCTTCAACAATAAACTGCTGGAATACAAGATCGAGTCAGGATCCTGGAGTGTGAGCCAACATACAGGCACTGCACCCACAGGTAGGAAACCCCGTCTGCAAACAAGGCGCTTAACACGAGACGGGAGCAGGCTGAACGGCAGTGAACTAAATGCAGCGACGCAGGGTCTCAGACTGCCTTACACCCTGAGCCTCAGAGAGAGACTCACACTGTACACAGCCCCTCACCCACAGAGAGAGAGACTCACACTGTACACAGCCCCTCACCCACAGAGAGACTCACACTGTACACAGCCCCTCACCCACAGAGAGACACTCACTGTACACAGCCCCTTACCCACAGAGAGACTCTCACTGTACACAGACCCTCACCCACAGAGAGAGAGACTCACACTGTACACAGCCCCTCACCCACAGAGAGAGAGACTCACACTGTACACAGCCCCTCACCCACAGAGAGACTCACACTGTACACAGCCCCTCACCCACAGAGAGAGAGACTCACACTGTACACAGCCCCTCACCCACAGAGAGACTCACACTGTACACAGCCCCTCACCCACAGAGAGACACTCACTGTACACAGCCCCTTACCCACACAGAGAGAGACTCACACTGTACACAGCCCCTCACCCACAGAGAGACTCACACTGTACACAGCCCCTCACCCATAGAGAGAGAGACTCACACTGTACACAGCCCCTCACCCACAGAGAGTCTCACACTGTACACAGCCCCTCACCCACAGAGAGTCTCACACTGTACACAGCCCCTCACCCACAGAGAGACTCACACTGTACACAGCCCCTCACCCACAGAGAGACTCTCACTGTACACAGCCCCTCACCCACAGAGAGAGAGACTCACACTGTACACAGCCCCTCACCCACAGAGAGAGACTCACTGTACACAGCCCCTTACCCACAGAGAGAGAGACTCACACTGTACACAGCCCCTCACCCACAGAGAGACTCACACTGTACACAGCCCCTCACCCACAGAGAGAGAGACTCACACTGTACACAGCCCCTCACCCACAGAGAGAGAGACTCACACTGTACACAGCCCCTCACCCACAGAGAGAGAGACTCACACTGTACACAGCCCCTCACCCACAGAGAGAGAGACTCACACTGTACACAGCCCCTCACCCACAGAGAGAGAGACTCACACTGTACACAGCCCCTCACCCACAGAGAGAGAGACTCACACTGTACACAGCCCCTCACCCACAGAGAGACACTCACTGTACACAGCCCCTCACCCACAGAGAGACTCTCACTGTACACAGCCCCTCACCCACAGAGAGACACTCACTGTACACAGCCCCTCACCCACAGAGAGAGAGACTCACTGTACACAGCCCCTCACCCACAGAGAGACTCACACTGTACACAGCCCCTCACCCACAGAGAGACTCACACTGTACACAGCCCCTCACCCACAGAGAGACTCACACTGTACACAGCCCCTCACCCACAGAGAGACTCTCACTGTACACAGCCCCTCACCCATAGAGAGAGAGACTCACACTGTACTCAGCCCCTCACCCACAGAGAGAGAGACTCACACTGTACACAGCCCCTCACCCACAGAGAGAGACTCACACTGTACACAGCCCCTCAACAACAGAGAGACCCACACTGTACACAGCCCCTCACCCACAGAGAGACTCACACTGTACACAGCCCCTCACCCACAGAGAGAGACTCACACCGTACACAGCCCCTCACCCACAGACAGACTCACACTGTACACAGCCCCTCACCCACAGAGAGACTCACACTGTACACAGCCCCTCACCCACAGAGAGACTCACACTGTACACAGCCCCTCACCCACAGAGAGAGACTCACACTGTACACAGCCCCTCACCCACAGAGAGAGAGACTCACACTGTACACAGCCCCTCACCCACAGAGAGAGAGACTCACACTGTACACAGCCCCTCACCCACAGAGAGAGACTCACACTGTACACAGCCCCTCACCCCCAGAGAGAGACTCACACTGTACACAGCCCCTCACCCACAGAGAGAGACTCACACTGTACACAGCCCCTCACCCACAGAGAGACTCACACTGTACACAGCCCCTCACCCACAGAGAGACTCACACTGTACACAGCCCCTCACCCACAGAGAGAGACTCATATTGTACACAGCTCCTCACCCACAGAGAGAGACTCCCTCTGCCCACAGCCCCTCACCCACAGAGAGACTGACACTGTACACAGCCCCTCACCCACAGAGAGACTCACACTGTACACAGCCCCTCACCCACAGAGAGAGAGACTCACACTGTACACAGCTCCTCACCCACAGAGAGACTCACACTGTACACAGCCCCTCACCCACAGAGAGACTGACACTGTACACAGCCCCTCACCCACAGAGAGAGAGACACACTGTACACAGCCCCTCACCCACAGAGAGAGAGACTCACACCGTACACAGCTCCTCACCCACAGAGAGACTCACACTGTACACAGCCCCTCACCCACAGAGAGACTGACACTGTACACAGCCCCTCACCCAGAGAGAGACTCACACTGTCCACAGCCCCTCACCCACAGATAGACTGACACTGTACACAGCCCCTCACCCTCAGAGAGACTCACAATGTACACAGCCCCTCACCAACAGTGAGAGACTCACACAGTACACAGCCCCTCATCCACAGAGAGAGAGACTCACACTGTACACAGCCCCTCACCCACAGAGAGTGACTCACACTGTACACAGCCCCTCACCCACAGAGAGAGAGACTCACACTGTACACAGCCCCTCACCCACAGAGAGAGACTCACACTGTACACAGCTCCTCACCCACAGAGAGAGACTCACACTGTACACAGCCCCTCACCCAGAGAGACTCACACTGTACACAGCCCTTCACCCACAGAGAGTGAGACTCACACTGTACACAGCCCCTCACCCACTGAGAGAGAGACTCACACTGTACACAGCTCCTCACCCACAGAGAGAGACTCACACTGTACACAGCCCCTCACCCAGAGAGACTCACACTGTACACAGCCCCTCACCCACAGAGAGTGAGACTCACACTGTACACAGCCCCTCACCCACTGAGAGAGACTCACACTGTACACAGCCCCTCACCCACACAGAGAGAGACTCACACTGTACACAGCTCCTCACCCAGAGAGACTCACACTGTACACAGCTCCTCACCCAGAGGGGCTCACACTGTACACAGCCCCTCACCCACAGAGAGAGAGACTCACACTGTACACAGCCCCTCACCCACAGAGAGACTCACACTGTACACAGCCCCTCACCCACAGAGAGACTCACACTGTACACAGCCCCTCACCCACAGAGAGAGAGACTCACACTGTACACAGCCCCTCACCCACAGAGAGAGACTCACACTGTACACAGCCCCTCACCCACACAGAGAGAGACTCACACTGTACACAGCCCCTCACCCACAGTGAGAGAGACTCACACTGTACACAGCCCCTCACCCACAGAGAGAGACTCACACTGTACATTGCCCCTCACCCACAGAGAGACTCACACTGTACACAGCCCCTCACCGTCAGAGAGACTCACAATGTACACAGCCCCTCACCCACAGAGAGAGAGACTCACACTGTACACAGCCCCTCACCCACAGAGAGAGACTCACACTGTACACAGCTCCTCACCCATAGAGAGAGACTCACACTGTACACAGCCTCTCACCCACAGAGAGTGACTCACACTGTACACAGCCCCTCACCCACAGAGAGAGACTCACACTGTACACAGCTCTTCACCCACAGAGAGTGAGACTCACACTGTACACAGCCCCTCACCCACTGAGAGAGAGACTCACACTGTACACAGCCCCTCACCCACACAGAGAGAGACTCACACTGTACACAGCTCCTCACCCAGAGAGACTCACACTGTACACAGCCCCTCACCCACAGAGAGAGAGACTCACACTGTACACAGCCCCTCACCCACAGAGAGACTCACACTGTACACAGCCCCTCACCCACAGAGAGACTCACACTGTACACAGCCCCTCACCCACAGAGAGAGAGACTCACACTGTACACAGCCCCTCACCCACAGAGAGAGACTCACACTGTACACAGCCCCTCACCCACACAGAGAGAGACTCACACTGTACACAGCCCCTCACCCACAGTGAGAGAGACTCACACTGTACACAGCCCCTCACCCACAGAGAGACTCACACTGTACACAGCCCCTCACCCACAGAGAGAGACTCACACTGTACATTGCCCCTCACCCACAGAGAGACTCACACTGTACACAGCCCCTCACCCTCAGAGAGACTCACAATGTACACAGCCCCTCACCAACAGTGAGAGACTCACACAGTACGCAGGCCCTCATCCACAGAGAGAGAGACTCGCACTGTATACAGCCCCTCACCCGCGGTTTGAGACTCACACTGTACACAGCCCCTCACCCACAGAGAGAGACTCACACTGTACACAGCCCCTCACCCACAGAGAGAGACTCACACTGTACACAGCCCCTCACCCACAGAGAGACTCACACTGTACACAGCCCCTCACCCATAGTGAGAGACTCACACTGTACACAGCCCCTCACCCGCAGTTTGAGACTCATATTGTACACAGCTCCTCACCCTCAGAGAGAGACTCCCTCTGTACACAGCCCCTCACCCACAGAGAGACTGACACTGTACACAGCCCCTCACCCTCAGAGAGACTCACAATATACACAGCCCCAAACCAACAGTGAGAGACTCACACAGTACGCAGGCCCTCATCCACAGAGAGAGAGACTCACACTGTACACAGCCCCTCACCCACAGAGAGAGTGACTCACACTGTACACAGCCCCTCACCCACAGAGCGAGAGACTCACACTGTACAGAGCCCCTCACCCACAGAGAGTCTCACACTGTACACAGCCCCTCACCCACAGAGAGATACTCACACTGTACACAGCCCCTCACCCACAGAGAGAGACTCACACTGTACACAGCCTCTCGCGCACAGAGACTCACTCTGTACACAGCCCCTCACCCACAGACAGACTCACTCTGTACACAGCCCCTCACCCACAGAGAGACTCACACTGTACACAGCCCCTCACCCACAGAGAGAGAGACTCACACTGTACACAGCCCCTCACCCACAGAGAGAGAGACTCACACTGTACACAGCCCCTCACCCACAGAGAGAGAGACTCACACTGTACACAGCCCCTCACCCACAGAGAGTCTCACACTGTACACAGCCCCTCACCCACAGAGAGATACTCACACTGTACACAGCCCCTCACCCACAGAGAGAGACTCACACTGTACACAGCCTCTCACGCACAGAGTCTCACTCTGTACACAGCCCCTCACCCACAGACAGACTCACTCTGTACACAGCCCCTCACCCACAGAGAGACTCAAACTGTACACAGCCCCTCACCCACAGAGAGAGAGACTCACACTGTACACAGCCCCTCACCCACAGAGAGAGACTCACACTGTACACAGCCCCTCACCCACAGAGAGAGAGACTCACACTGTACACAGCCCCTCACCCACAGAGAGAGAGACTCACACTGTACACAGCCCCTCACCCATAGAGAGAGAGACTCACACTGTACACAGCCCCTCACCCACAGTTTGAGACTCATATTGTACACAGCCCCTCACCCACAGAGAGAGACTCCGTCTGTACACATCCCCTCACCCACAGAGAGACTGACACTGTACACAGCCCCTCACCCTCAGAGAGACTCACACGGTAAACAGCCCCTCACCAACAGTGAGAGACTCAAACAGTACGCAGGCCCTCATCCACAGAGAGAGAGACTCACATTGTACACAGCTCCTCACCCACAGAGAGAGACTCCCTCTGTCCACAGCCCCTCACCCACAGAGAGACTGACACTGTACACAGCCCCTCACCCACAGAGAGACTCACACTGTACACAGCCCCTCACCCACAGAGAGAGAGACTCACACTGTACAGAGCCCCTCACCCACAGAGAGAGAGACTCACACTGTACACAGCCCCTCACCAACAGTGAGAGACTCACACAGTACGCAGGCCCTCATCCACAGAGAGAGAGACTCGCACTGTATACAGCCGCTCACCCGCGGTTTGAGACTCACACTGTACACAGCCCCTCACCCACAGAGAGAGACTCACACTGTACACAGCCCCTCACCCACAGAGAGACTCACACTGTACACAGCCCCTCACCCACAGAGAGAGTGACTCACACTGTACACAGCCCCTCACCCACAGAGAGACTGACACTGTACACAGCCCCTCACCCACAGAGAGACTCACACTGTACACAGCCCCTCACCCACAGAGAGACTGACACTGTACACAGCACCTCACCCGCAGAGAGACTCACACTGTACACAGCCCCTCACCCATAGAGAGAGAGACTCACACTGTACACAGCCCCTCACCCACAGAGAGACTGACACTGTACACAGCCCCTCACCCACAGAGAGACTCACACTGTACACAGCCCCTCACCCATAGAGAGAGAGACTCACACTGTACACAGCCCCTCACCCACAGAGAGTCTCACACTGTACACAGCCCCTCACCCACAGAGAGACTCACACTGTACACAGCCCCTCACCCACAGAGAGAGACTCACACTGTACACAGCCTCTCACGCACAGAGACTCACACTGTACACAGCCCCTCACCCACAGAGAGAGAGACTCACACTGTACACAGCCCCTCACCCACAGAGAGAGAGACTCACACTGTACACAGCCCCTCACCCACAGAGAGACTCACACTGTACACAGCCCCTCACCCACAGAGAGAGACTCACACTGTACACAGCCCCTCACCCATAGAGAGAGAGACTCACACTGTACACAGCCCCTCACCCGCAGTTTGAGACTCATATTGTACACAGCTCCTCACCCTCAGAGAGAGACTCCCTCTGTACACAGCCCCTCACCCACAGAGAGACTGACACTGTACACAGCCCCTCACCCTCAGAGAGACTCACACTGTACACAGCCCCTCACCAACAGTGAGAGACTCACACTGTACACAGCCCCTCACCCACAGAGAAAGTGACTCACACTGTACACAGCCCCTCACCCTCAGAGAGACCCACACTGCACACAGCCCCTCACCAACAGTGAGAGACTCAAACAGTACGCAGGCCCTCAACCACAGAGAGAGAGACTCACATTGTACACAGCTCCTCACCCACAGAGAGAGACTCCTTCTGTCCACAGCCCCTCACCCACAGAGAGACTGACACTGTACACAGCCCCTCACCCACAGAGAGAGAGACTCACACTGTACACAGCCCCTCACCCACAGAGAGACTCACACTGTACACAGCCCCTCACCCACAGAGAGACTCACACTGTACACAGCCCCTCACCCACAGAGAGACTCACACTGTACACAGCCCCTCATCCACAGAGAGAGAGACTCACACTGTACACAGCCCCTCACCCACAGAGAGAGAGACTCACACTGTACACAGCCCCTCACCCACAGAGAGAGACTCACACTGTACACAGCCCCTCACCCACAGAGAGAGAGACTCACACTGTACACAGCCCCTCACCCACAGAGAGAGACTCACACTGTACACAGCCCCTCACCCACAGAGAGAGAGACTCACACTGTACACAGCTCCTCTCCCACAGAGAGACTCACACTGTGCACAGCCCCTCACCCACAGAGAGAGAGACTCACACTGTACAGAGCCCCTCACCCACAGAGAGAGAGACTCACACTGTACACAGCCCCTCACCCACAGAGAGAGAGACTCACACTGTACACAGCCCCTCACCCACAGAGAGACTGACACTGTACACAGCCCCTCACCCACAGAGAGACTCACACTGTACACAGCCCCTGACCCAGAGAGAGACTCACACTGTACACAGCCCCTCACCCTCAGAGAGACTCACAATGTACACAGCCCCTCACCAACAGTGAGAGACTCACACAGTACGCAGGCCCTCATCCACAGAGAGAGAGACTCGCACTGTATACAGCCCCTCACCCGCGGTTTGAGACTCACACTGTACACAGCCCCTCACCCACAGAGACTCACACTGTACACAGCCCCTCACCCATAGAGAGAGAGACTCACACTGTACACAGCCCCTCACCCACAGAGACTCACACTGTACACAGCCCCTCACCCACAGAGAGAGAGACTCACACTGTACACAGCCCCTCACCCACAGAGAGAGACTCACACTGTACACAGCCCCTCACCCACAGAGAGAGAGACTCACACTGTACACAGCCCCTCACCCACAGAGAGAGAGACTCACACTGTACACAGCCCCTCACCCACAGAGAGAGAGACTCACACTGTACACAGCCCCTCACCCACAGAGAGAGTGACTCACACTGTACACAGCCCCTCACCCGCAGTTTGGGACTCATATTGTACACAGCTCCTCACCCTCAGAGAGAGACTCACACTGTACACAGCCCCTCACCTACAGAGAGACTGACACTGTACACAGCCCCTCACCCACAGAGAGACTCACAATGTACACAGCCCCTCACCCATAGAGAGAGACTCACACTGTACACAGCCCCTCACCCACAGAGAGAGACCCACACTGTACACAGCCCCTCACCCACAGAGAGAGACTCACACTGTACACAGCCCCTCACCCACAGAGAGACTCACACTGTACACAGCCCCTCACCCATAGAGAGAGACTCACACTGTACACAGCCCCTCACCCACAGAGAGAGAGACTCACACTGTACACAGCACCTCACCCGCAGAGAGACTCACACTGTACACAGCCCCTCACCCATAGAGAGAGACTCACACTGTACACAGCCCCTCACCCATAGAGAGAGACTCACACTGTACACAGCCCCTCACCCACAGAGAGAGACTCACACTGTACACAGCCCCTCACCCATAGAGAGAGACTCACACTGTACACAGCCCCTCACCCATAGAGAGAGACTCACACTGTACACAGCCCCTCACCCACAGAGAGAGAGACTCACACTGTACACAGCTCCTCACCCACAGAGAGAGAGACTCACACTGTACACAGCCCCTCACCCACAGAGAGAGAGACTCACACTGTACACAGCCCCTCACCCATAGAGAGAGACTCACACTGTACACAGCCCCTCACCCACAGAGAGACTCACACTGTACACAGCCCCTCACCCACAGAGACTCACACTGTACACAGCCCCTCACCCACAGAGACTCACACTGTACACAGCCCCTCACCCACAGAGACTCACACTGTACACAGCCCCTCACCCATAGAGAGAGACTCACACTGTACACAGCCCCTCACCCATAGAGAGAGACTCACACAGTACACAGCCCCTCACCCGCAGTTTGAGACTCATATTGTACACAGCTCCTCACCCTCAGAGAGAGACTCCCTCTGTACACAGCCCCTCACCCACAGACAGACTCACACTGTACACAGCCCCTCACCCACAGAGAGACTCACACTGTACACAGCCCCTCACCCACAGAGAGAGAGACTCACTCTGTACACAGCCCCTCACCCACAGAGAGACTGACACTGCACACAGCCCCTCACCCTCAGAGAGACTGACACTGCACACAGCCCCTCACCCTCAGAGAGACTCACACTGTACACAGCCCCTCACCAACAGTGAGAGACTCACACTGTACACAGCCCCTCACCCTCAGAGAGACCCACACTGCACACAGCCCCTCACCCACAGAGAGACTCACACTGTACACAGCCCCTCACCCACAGAGAGAGAGACTCACACTGTACACAGCCCCTCACCCACAGAGAGAGAGACTCACATTGTACACAGCTCCTCACCCACAGAGAGAGAGACTCACACTGTACACAGCCCCTCACCCATAGAGAGACTCACACTGTACACAGCCCCTCACCCACAGAGAGACTCACACTGTACACAGCCCCTCACCCATAGAGAGACTCACACTGTACACAGCCCCTCACCCACAGAGAGAGAGACTCACACTGTACACAGCCCCTCACCCACAGAGAGACTCACACTGTACACAGCCCCTCACCCACAGAGAGTCTCACACTGTACACAGCTCCTCACCCACAGAGAGAGAGACTCACACTGTACACAGCCCCTCACCCACAGTGAGACTCACACTGTACACAGCCCCTCACCCACAGCGAGAGAGACTCACACTGTACACAGCCCCTCACCCACAGTGAGACTCACACTGTACACAGCCCCTGACCCAGAGAGAGACTCACACTGTACACAGCCCCTCACCCTCAGAGAGACTCACAATGTACACAGCCCCTCACCCACAGTGAGGGACTCTCACTGTACACAGCCCCTCACCCACAGAGAGTGACTCACACTGTACACAGCCCCTCACCCACAGAGAGAGAGACTCACACTGTACACAGCCCCTCACCCACAGAGAGACTCACACTGTACACAGCCCCTCACCCACAGAGAGTCTCACACTGTACACAGCTCCTCACCCACAGAGAGAGAGACTCACACTGTACACAGCCCCTCAACAACAGAGAGACCCACACTGTACACAGCCCCTCACCCACAGTGAGACTCACACTGTACACAGCCCCTCACCCACAGCGAGAGAGACTCACACTGTACACAGCCCCTCACCCACAGTGAGACTCACACTGTACACAGCCCCTGACCCAGAGAGAGACTCACACTGTACACAGCCCCTCACCCTCAGAGAGACTCACAATGTACACAGCCCCTCACCAACAGTGAGAGACTCACACAGTACGCAGGCCCTCATCCACAGAGAGAGAGACTCACACTGTACACAGCTCCTCACCCGCGGTTTGAGACTCACACTGTACACAGCCCCTCACCCACAGAGACTCACACTGTACACAGCCCCTCACCCACAGAGAGACTCACACTGTACACAGCCCCTCACCCATAGAGAGAGAGACTCACACTGTACACAGCCCCTCACCCACACAGAGAGAGACTCACACTGTACTCAGCCCCTCACCCATAGAGAGAGACTCACACTGTACACAGCCCCTCACCCATAGAGAGAGACTCACACTGTACACAGCCCCTCACCCATAGAGAGAGAGACTCACACTGTACACAGCCCCTCACCCACACAGAGAGAGACTCACACTGTACTCAGCCCCTCACCCACAGAGAGAGACTCCCTCTGTACACAGCCCCTCACCCACAGAGAGACTCACACTGTACTCAGCCCCTCACCCATAGAGAGAGACTCACACTGTACACAGCCTCTCACCCACAGAGAGACTCACACTGTACACAGCCCCTCACCCACAGAGAGAGACTCACACTGTACACAGCCCCTCACCCGTAGAGAGAGAGACTCACACTGTACACAGCCCCTCACCCGCGGTTTGAGACTCACACTGTACACAGCCCCTCACCCATAGAGAGAGAGACTCACACTGTACACAGCCCCTCACCCACAGAGAGAGACTCACACTGTACACAGCCCCTCACCCATAGAGAGAGACTCACACTGTACACAGCCCCTCACCCATAGAGAGAGACTCACACTGTACACAGCCCCTCACCCGTAGAGAGAGAGACTCACACTGTACACAGCCCCTCACCCGCGGTTTGAGACTCACACTGTACACAGCCCCTCACCCACAGAGACTCACACTGTACACAGCCCCTCACCCACAGAGAGACTCACACTGTACACAGCCCCTCACCCATAGAGAGAGACTCACACTGTACACAGCCCCTCACCCACAGAGAGACTCACACTGTACACAGCCCCTCACCCATAGAGAGAGACTCACACTGTACACAGCCCCTCACCCACAGAGAGACTCACACTGTACACAGCCCCTCACCCGCAGAGAGACTCACACTGTACACAGCCCCTCACCCATAGAGAGAGACTCACACTGTACACAGCCCCTCACCCACAGAGAGACTCACACTGTACACAGCCCCTCACCCATAGAGAGACTCACACTGTACACAGCTCCTCACCCACAGAGAGACACTCACTGTACACAGCCCCTCACCCACAGAGAGAGAGACTCACACTGTACACAGCCCCTCACCCACAGAGAGAGACTCACACTGTACACAGCCCCTCACCCGCGGTTTGAGACTCACACTGTACACAGCCCCTCACCCACACAGAGAGAGACTCACACTGTACTCAGCCCCTCACCCATAGAGAGAGACTCACACTGTACACAGCCCCTCACCCACAGAGAGACTCACACTGTACACAGCCCCTCACCCATAGAGAGAGACTCACACTGTACACAGCCCCTCACCCGTAGAGAGAGAGACTCACACTGTACACAGCCCCTCACCCGCAGTTTGAGACTCATATTGTACACAGCTCCTCACCCTCAGAGAGAGACTCCCTCTGTACACAGCCCCTCACCCACAGAGAGACTCACACTGTACACAGCCCCTCACCCTCAGAGAGACTCACACTGTACACAGCCCCTCACCCACAGAGAGAGTGACTCACACTGTACACAGCCCCTCACCCACAGAGAGAGAGACTCACACTGTACACAGCCCCTCACCCACAGAGATACTCACACTGTACACAGCCCCTCACCCACAGAGAGACTCACACTGTACACAGCCCCTCACCCACAGAGAGACTCACACTGTACACAGCCCCTCACCCACAGAGAGAGAGACTCACACTGTACACAGTCCCTCACCCACAGAGAGAGAGACTCACACTGTATACAGCCCCTCACCCATAGAGAGAGATACTCACACTGTACACAGCCCCTCACCCACAGTTTGAGACTCATATTGTACACACACAGCCCCTCACCCACAGAGAGAAACTCCGTCTGTACACAGCCCCTCACCCACAGAGAGATTGACACTGTACACAGCCCCTCACCCTCAGAGAGACTCACACAGTACACAGCCCCTCACCAACAGTGAGAGACTCAAACAGTACGCAGGCCCTCATCCACAGAGAGAGAGACTCACACTGTACACAGTCCCTCACCCACAGAGAGAGACTCACACTGTACACAACCCCTCACCCACGGAGTGACTCACACTGTACACAGCCTCTCATCCACAGAGTGAGCGACTCACACTGTACACAGCCCCTCACCCACAGAGAGACTCACACTGTACACAGCTCCTCTCCCAGAGAGAGAGACTCACTCTGTACACAGCCCCTCACCCACAGAGAGTGAGAGAGACTCACACTGTACGCATCCCCTTACCCACAGAGGGAGAGACTCACACTGTACACAGCCCCTCACCCACAGAGAGACTTACACTGTACACAGCCCCTCACCCACAGAGAGAGAGACTCACACTGTACACAGCCCCTCACCCACAGAGAGAGAGACTCACACTGTACACAGCCCCTCACCCATAGAGTGAGACTCACTCTGTACACAGCCCCTCACCCACAGAGAGACTCACACTGTACACAGCCCCTCACCCACAGAGAGACTCACACTGTAAACAGCCCCTCACCCACAGAGAGAGAGACTCACACTGTACACAGCCCCTCACCCACAGAGAGACTCACACTGTACACAGCCCCTCACCCACAGAGAGAGAGACTCACACTGTACACAGCCCCTCACCCACAGAGAGACTCACACTGTACACAGCCCCTCACCCACAGAGAGACTCACACTGTAAACAGCCCCTCACCCACAGAGAGAGAGACTCACACTGTACACAGCCCCTCACCCACAGAGAGAGAGTCTCACACTGTACACAGCACCTCACCCGCAGAGAGACTCACACTGTACACAGCCCCTCACCCATAGAGAGAGACTCACACTGTACACAGCCCCTCACCCATAGAGAGAGACTCACACTGTACACAGCCCCTCACCCACAGAGAGAGAGACTCACACTGTACACAGCCCCTCACCCTCAGAGAGACTCACAATGTACACAGCCCCTCACCAACAGTGAGAGACTCACACAGTACGCAGGCCCTCATCCACAGAGAGAGAGACTCACACTGTACACAGCTCCTCACCCGCGGTTTGAGACTCACACTGTACACAGCCCCTCACCCACAGAGAGAGAGACTCACACTGTACACAGCCCCTCACCCACAGAGACTCACACTGTACACAGCCCCTCTCCCATAGAGAGAGAGACTCACACTGTACACAGCCCCTCACCCACACAGAGAGAGACTCACACTGTACTCAGCCCCTCACCCATAGAGAGAGACTCACACTGTACACAGCCCCTCACCCACAGAGAGACTCACACAGTACACGGCCCCTCACCCACAGAGAGAGACTCACACTGTACACAGCCCCTCACCCGTAGAGAGAGAGACTCACACTGTACACAGCCCCTCACCCGCGGTTTGAGACTCACACTGTACACAGCCCCTCACCCATAGAGAGAGACTCACACTGTACACAGCCCCTCACCCGTAGAGAGAGAGACTCACACTGTACACAGCCCCTCACCCACAGAGAGAGACTCACACTGTACACAGCCCCTCACCCGCGGTTTGAGACTCACACTGTACACAGCCCCTCACCCACAGAGACTCACACTGTACACAGCCCCTCACCCACAGAGAGACTCACACTGTACACAGCCCCTCACCCATAGAGAGAGACTCACACTGTACACAGCCCCTCACCCGCAGAGAGACTCACACTGTACACAGCCCCTCACCCATAGAGAGAGACTCACACTGTACACAGCCCCTCACCCACAGAGAGACTCACACTGTACACAGCCCCTCACCCATAGAGAGAGACTCACACTGTACACAGCTCCTCACCCACAGAGAGACACTCACTGTACACAGCCCCTCACCCACAGAGAGAGAGACTCACACTGTACACAGCCCCTCACCCGTAGAGAGAGAGACTCACACTGTACACAGCCCCTCACCCGCGGTTTGAGACTCACACTGTACACAGCCCCTCACCCATAGAGAGAGACTCACACTGTACACAGCCCCTCACCCACAGAGACTCACACTGTACACAGCCCCTCACCCATAGAGAGAGAGACTCACACTGTACACAGCCCCTCACCCACACAGAGAGAGACTCACACTGTACACAGCCCCTCACCCACAGAGAGAGAGACTCACACTGTACACAGCCCCTCACCCACACAGAGAGAGACTCACACTGTACACAGCCCCTCACCCACACAGAGAGAGACTCACACTGTACTCAGCCCCTCACCCATAGAGAGAGACTCACACTGTACACAGCCCCTCACCCACAGAGAGACTCACACTGTACACAGCCCCTCACCCATAGAGAGAGACTCACACTGTACACAGCCCCTCACCCGTAGAGAGAGAGACTCACACTGTACACAGCCCCTCACCCGCAGTTTGAGACTCATATTGTACACAGCTCCTCACCCTCAGAGAGAGACTCCCTCTGTACACAGCCCCTCACCCACAGAGAGACTCACACTGTACACAGCCCCTCACCCTCAGAGAGACTCACACTGTACACAGCCCCTCACCCACAGAGAGAGTGACTCACACTGTACACAGCCCCTCACCCACAGAGAGAGAGACTCACACTGTACACAGCCCCTCACCCACAGAGATACTCACACTGTACACAGCCCCTCACCCACAGAGAGACTCACACTGTACACAGCCCCTCACCCACAGAGAGACTCACACTGTACACAGCCCCTCACCCACAGAGAGAGAGACTCACACTGTACACAGTCCCTCACCCACAGAGAGAGAGACTCACACTGTATACAGCCCCTCACCCATAGAGAGAGATACTCACACTGTACACAGCCCCTCACCCACAGTTTGAGACTCATATTGTACACACACAGCCCCTCACCCAGAGAGAGAAACTCCGTCTGTACACAGCCCCTCACCCACAGAGAGATTGACACTGTACACAGCCCCTCACCCTCAGAGAGACTCACACAGTACACAGCCCCTCACCAACAGTGAGAGACTCAAACAGTACGCAGGCCCTCATCCACAGAGAGAGAGACTCACACTGTACACAGTCCCTCACCCACAGAGAGAGACTCACACTGTACACAACCCCTCACCCACGGAGTGACTCACACTGTACACAGCCTCTCATCCACAGAGTGAGCGACTCACACTGTACACAGCCCCTCACCCACAGAGAGACTCACACTGTACACAGCTCCTCTCCCAGAGAGAGAGACTCACTCTGTACACAGCCCCTCACCCACAGAGAGTGAGAGAGACTCACACTGTACGCATCCCCTTACCCACAGAGGGAGAGACTCACACTGTACACAGCCCCTCACCCACAGAGAGACTTACACTGTACACAGCCCCTCACCCACAGAGAGAGAGACTCACACTGTACACAGCCCCTCACCCACAGAGAGAGAGACTCACACTGTACACAGCCCCTCACCCATAGAGTGAGACTCACTCTGTACACAGCCCCTCACCCACAGAGAGACTCACACTGTACACAGCCCCTCATCCACAGAGAGACTCACACTGTAAACAGCCCCTCACCCACAGAGAGAGAGACTCACACTGTACACAGCCCCTCACCCACAGAGAGACTCACACTGTACACAGCCCCTCACCCACAGAGAGAGAGACTCACACTGTACACAGCCCCTCACCCACAGAGAGACTCACACTGTACACAGCCCCTCACCCACAGAGAGACTCACACTGTACACAGCCCCTCACCCACAGAGAGACTCACACTGTGAACAGCCCCTCACCCACAGAGAGAGAGACTCACACTGTACACAGCCCCTCACCCACAGAGAGAGAGTCTCACACTGTACACAGCCCCTCACCCATAGAGAGACTCACACTGTACACAGCCCCTCACCCACAGAGAGAGAGACTCACACTGTACACAGCCCCTCACCCACAGAGAGACTCACACTGTACACAGCCCCTCACCCACAGAGAGAGTCTCACACTGTACACAGCCCCTCACCCATAGAGAGACTCACACTGTACACAGCCCCTCACCCATAGAGAGAGAGTCTCACACTGTACACAGCCCCTCACCCATAGAGAGACTCACACTGTACACAGCCCCTCACCCATAGAGAGACTCACACTGTACACAGCCCCTCACCCACAGAGAGAGAGTCTCACACTGTACACAGCCCCTCACCCATAGAGAGACTCACACTGTACACAGCCCCTCACCCACAGAGAGAGAGACTCACACTGTACACAGCTCCTCACCCAGAGAGACTCACACTGTACACAGCCCCTCACCCATAGAGAGAGACTCACACTGTACACAGCCCCTCACCCGCAGTTTGAGACTCATATTGTACACAGCTCCTCACCCTCAGAGAGAGACTCCCTCTGTACACAGCCCCTCACCCACAGAGAGACTGACTCTGTACACAGCCCCTCACCCTCAGAGAGACTCACACTGTACACAGCCCCTCACCAACAGTGAGAGACTCACACAGTACGCAGGCCCTCATCCACAGAGAGAGACACTCACACTGTACACAGCCCCTCACCCACAGAGAGAGTGACTCACACTGTACACAGCCCCTCACCCACAGAGAGACTCACACTGTACACAGCCCCTCACCCACAGAGAGACTCACACTGTACACAGCCCCTCCCGCACAGAGAGACTCACACTGTACACAGCCCCTCACCCACAGAGAGAGACTCACACTGTACACAGCCCCTCACCCACAGAGAGTGAGAGAGACTCACACTGTACACATCCCCTCACCCACAGAGAGACTCACACTGTACACAGCCCCTCACCCACAGAGAGAGAGACTCACACTGTTTACACTGACGCTGACCCACACAGAGAGAGACTCACACTGTGTACACAGACGCTGACCCACACAGAGAGAGAGACTCTGTGTACACAGACACTGACCCACACAGCGAGAGACTCACACTGTGTACACAGACGCTGACCCACACAGAGAGACTCACACTGTGTACACAGACGCTGACCCACACAGAGAGACTCACACTGTGTACACAGACGCTGACCCACAGAGACTCACACTGTGTACACAGACGCTGGCCCACACAGAGAGAGACTCACACTGTTTACACTGACGCTGACCCACACAGAGAGAGACTCACACTGTGTGCACAGACACTGACCCACATAGAGAGAGACTCGCACTGTTTACACAGACGCTGACCATCACAGAGAGAGACTCACACTGTGTACACAGTCGCTGACCCACACAGAGAGAGACTCACACTGTGTACACAGACGCTGACCCACACAGAGAGAGACTCACACTGTGTACACAGACACTGACCCACACAGAGAGAGACTCACACTGTGTACACAGACGCTGACCCACACAGAGAGAGAGTCTCTGTGTACACAGACACTGACCCACACAGAGAGAGACTCGCACTGTATACACAGACGCTGACCCACACAGAGAGAGACTCTCACTGTGTACACAGTCGCTGACCCACACAGAGAGAGACTCACACTGTGTACACAGTCGCTGACCCACACAGAGAAAGAGACTCACACTGTGTACACAGACACTGACCCACACAGAGAGAGACTCACACTGTGTACACAGACGCTGACCCACACAGAGAGAGACTCTCACTGTGTACACAGACGCTGACCCACACAGAGAGAGACTCACACTGTGTACACAGACGCTGACCCACACAGAGAGAGACTCTCACTGTGTACACAGACACTGACCCACACAGCGAGAGACTCACACTGTGTACACAGACGCTGACCCACACAGAGAGAGACTCTCACTGTGTACACAGTCGCTGACCCACAGAGAGAGAGACTCACACTGTGTACACAGTCGCTGACCCACACAGAGAGAGAGACTCTCACTCTACATGGATGCTGTCCCACACAGTGAGTGTGCTATACAGAGACCCAAGGGGTAGACAACATGGGGCAGTTTTTCATGGTTGTGACCATGGTGTTCCTATCCTGGTTCTGGGCTGAGTGCTTACATGGCCTGATGGGCTCAGTTTGCTCTGTGCTGAATTAGCTTTCTACTCATTACAGGTCTGTATGGCCACTCGGCAGTCTACCACCAGGCCACTGATGCTGTCTATGTGTTTGGCGGCTACCGATTTTACCTGGAGAGTGTCTCAGCTTCACGTGAATTGTATAGTTTATACCTGCCGACCCTGACCTGGAGCCTACTTGCACCCTCCTACGGCCGAAAGGTATTTGGCAAAGCCGCTCGGGAGACCGTCACGGCCAGGGGAATCTGATCAAAGGAGATGAAAATTCCCTTCCTTCTGTGTTTAATGGTTCATGTTTTGCCGTTATTTCTAGCCCTTCTCCCGGTTTTTCCACATAGCCGCGCTTTTCCGAGATACAATGGTGGTGGCCGGAGGCCGGACAGAGCAGGAAGACTTCAGCGCTGATATCTTGTTCTACCAGATCAACTGCAACACCTGGATCACACCAAATAACACAGGTACAGCAACACCAGAATCACACCAAATACCACAGGTACAGCAACACCAGAATCACACCAAATAACACAGGTACAGCAACACCAGAATCACACCAAACAACACAGGTACAGCAACACCAGAATCACACCAAATAACACCGGTACAGCAACATCAGAATCACACCAAATAACACAGGTAGAGCAACACCAGAATCTCACCAAATAACACAGGTACGGCAACACCGGAATCACACCAAGTCACACAGGTACAGCAACAGCAGAATCACACCAAATAACACAGGTACAGCAACAGCAGAATCACACCAAATAACACAGGTACAGCAACATCAGAATCACACCAAACAACACAGGTACAGCAACAGCAGAATCACACCAAATAACACAGGTACAGCAACACCAGAATCACACCAAACAACACAGGTACAGCAACACCAGAATCACACCAAACAACACAGGTACAGCAACACCAGAATCACACCAAACAACACAGGTACAGCAACACCAGAATCACACCCAGCAACACCAGAATCACACCAAACAACACACGTGACAACACCAGAATCACACCAAATAACACAGGTACAGCAACACCAGAATCACACCAAATAACACAGGTACAGCAACAGCAGAATTACACCAAATAACACAGGTACAGCAACACCTGGATCACGCCAAATAACACAGGTACAGCAACACCAGAATCACACCAAATAACACAGGTACAGCAACACCAGAATCACACCAAATAACACAGGTACTGCAACACCAGAATCACACCAAATAACACAGGTACAGCAACACCAGAATCACACCAAATAACACAGGTACAGCAACACCAGAATCACACCAAATAACACAGGTACAGCAACACCAGAATCACACCAAATAACACAGGTACAGCAACACCAGAATCACACCAAATAACACAGGTACAGCAACACCAGAATCACACCAAACAACACAGGTACAGCAACACCAGAATCACACCAAACAACACAGGTACAGCAACACCAGAATCACACCCAGCAACACCAGAATCACACCAAACAACACACGTGACAACACCAGAATCACACCAAATAACACAGGTACAGCAACACCAGAATCACACCAAATAACACAGGTACAGCAACAGCAGAATTACACCAAATAACACAGGTACAGCAACACCTGGATCACGCCAAATAACACAGGTACAGCAACACCAGAATCACACCAAATAACACAGGTACAGCAACACCAGAATCACACCAAATAACACAGGTACAGCAACACCAGAATCACACCAAATAACACAGGTACAGCAACACCAGAATCACACCAAATAACACAGGTACAGCAACACCAGAATCACACCAAATAACACAAGTACAGCCACACCAGAATCACACCAAATAACACAGGTACAGCAACACCAGAATCACACCAAATAACACAGGTACAGCAACACCAGAATCACACCAAATAACACAGGTACAGCAACACCAGAATCACACCAAATAACACAGGTACAGCAACACCAGAATCACACCAAATAACACAGGTACAGCAACACCAGAATCACACCAAATAACACAGGTACAGCAACACCAGAATCACACCAAATAACACAGGTACAGCAACACCAGAATCACACCAAATAACACAGGTACAGCAACACCAGAATCTCACCAAATAACACAGGTACAGCAACACCAGAATCACACCAAATAACACAGGTACAGTAACACCAAAATCACACCAGAATCACACAGGTACAGCAACACCAGAATCACACCAAATAACACAGGCACGGTCATAGCAGAATCACACCAAATAACACAGGTACAGCAACACCAGAATCACACCAAATAACACTGGTACAGCAACACCAGAATCACACCAAATAACACTGGTACAGCAACACCAGAATCACACCAAATAACACAGGTACAGCAACACCAGAATCACACCAAATAACACAGGTACAGTAACACCAGAATCACACCAAATAACACAAGTACAGTTACACCAGAAACACACCAAATAACTCAGTTGCAGTTACACCAGAATCACACCAAATAACACAGGTCCAGCAAAGCTAGAATCTCACCAAATAACACAGGCACGGTCACACCAGAATCACACCAAATAACACAGGTACAGCAACACCAGAATCACACCAGATAACACAGGCACAGTCACACCAGAAGCACACCAAATAACACAGGTACAGCAACACCAGAATCACACCAAATAACACAGGTACAGCAACACCAGAATCACACCAAATAACACAGGCACGGTCATAGCAGAATCACACCAAATAACACAGGTACAGCAACACCAGAATCACACCAAATAACACAGGTACAGCAACACCAGAATCACACCAAATAACACAGGTACAGTAACACCAGAATCACACCAAATAACACAAGTACAGTTACACCAGAAACACACCAAATAACTCAGGTGCAGTTACACCAGAATCACACCAAATAACACAGGTCCAGCAACGCTAGAATCTCACCAAATAACACAGGCACGGTCACACCAGAATCACACCAAATAACACAGGTACAGCAACACCAGAATCACACCAAATAACACAGGTACAGCAACACCGGAATCACACCAAATAACACAGGTACAGCAACACCGGAATCACACCAAATAACAGCAGCATCTGCCCTAACCTTCTCTCCCCACTGAACCCACACCCAAAGCCATGACTAGCCTCCCCACCTGTGTTGCAATCCTACCCCCATAACTGACCAGACCCTGATCCAAGACTGACCTCCCACCCTCTCCCCCATCAAACCTCTGCTGCTCCCCTTCTTCTCCTGACGGACCCCACCCAGCCTTTCACTCCAAACGCTTAACTAAACTCCCACCCTACCCCCTGTCCCCAACCAAATCTTCCTAACCTCACCCCCCAATTCTTAACTTACAGAATCACTGCAGAAGAGGCCCTTCGGCCCCTTTTGTCTGCACCGACATGTGAGAAACACCTGACCTACCTACCTAACCCCATTTACCAGCACTTGGCCCATAGCCTTGAATGTTCTGACGTGCCAAGTGCTCATCCAGGTACTTTTTAAAGGATGTGAGGCAACCCGCCTCCACCACCCTCCCAGGCAGCGCATTCCAGACTCTCACCACCCTCTGGGTAAAAAAGTTTTTCCTCACATCCCCCCTAAACCACCTGCCCCTCACCTTGAACCTATGTCCCCTCGTGACTGACCCTTCAACTCAGGGGAACAGCTGCTCCCTACCCACCCTGGCCATGCCCCTCAATCTTGTACACCTCGATCAGGTCGCCCCTTACCTCCTACCCATCCCCTTCCGAGCCCCGACTGACCTCCCACTCTCCCCTGATTGTCCTGCCACCCTCTCTCTCTCCCCCTGCGACTGTCCTCCCACCCTCCAGCCGTTCAGTGAGCTGTCTGACTGGGTTTTCCCCTCCTTTGCAGGGAGCTCGGTGCTAGGGGAGCCAATGAAAGGCTCGATTGCACACGCTGCAGTGGGGCTGAGGAAGAAGCTGTACATCTCAGCGGGATACGGGGGTGTCATGCTGGGCTCAATGGTGGCTCTCTCCATCCCCCTGGATCCCTGTTTAATATTCAGCAGCCCAGGAGCCTGTAACAGCAGCAGCAGCTGCGTGTGGTGTCGTTCCGTTCGCAATGGGAGCTGCTTGTCTGCAGATGAAGCTGAGAGGTAGGAGCACAAGCATTTCCTTCACCACCCGGATCAGGGGGACTGACTGTCCCCGTCCCCGAGTGACCGCCCAGTCCCCGTCCCCGAGTGACCGCCCAGTCCCCGTCCCCGAGCGACCGGCCCCGAGTGACCGCCCAGTCCCCGGCCCCGAGTGACCGCCCAGTCCCCGTCCCCGAGCGACCGGCCCCGAGTGACCGCCCAGTCCCCGTCCCCGAGCGACCGGCCCCGAGTGACCGCCCAGTCCCTGTCCCCGTCCCCGTCACCGTTCCTGAGCGACCGTCCCCGTCCCCGAGCGACCGGCCCCGTCCCCGTCCCCGAGTGACCGCCCAGTCCCCGTCCCCGTCCCCGAGCGACCGGCCCCGAGTGACCGCCCAGTCCCTGTCCCCGTCCCCGTCACCGTTCCTGAGCGACCGTCCCCGTCCCCGAGCGACCGGCCCCGTCCCCGTCCCCGAGTGACCGCCCAGTCCCCGTCCCCGAGCGACCGGCCCCGAGTGACCGCCCAGTCCCCGTCCCCGAGCGACCGGCCCCGAGTGACCGCCCAGTCCCCGTCCCCGTCCCCGAGCGACCGGCCCCGAGTGACCGCCCAGTCCCTGTCCCCGTCCCCGTCCCCGTTCCTGAGCGACCGTCCCCGTCCCCGAGCGACCGGCCCCGTCCCCGTCCCCGTCCCCGTTCCTGAGCGACCGTCCCCGTCCCCGTTCCTGAGCGACCGGCCCCGTCCCCGTCCCCGAGCGACCGTCCCCGTTCCTGAGCGACCGGCCCCGTCCCCGTCCCCGTTCCTGAGCGACCGGCCCCGTCCCCGTCCCCGAGCGACCGGCCCCGTCCCCGTCCCCGTCCCCGAGCGACCGTCCCCGTCCCCCGAGCGACCGGCCCCGTCCCCGTCCCTGTCCCCGTCCCCGAGCGACCGGCCCCGTCCCTGTCCCCGTCCCCGAGCGACCGGCCCCGTCCCTGTCCCCGTCCCCGAGCGACCGGCCCCGTCCCCGTCCCCGAGCGACCGTCCCCATCCCCGTCCCCGAGCGACCGTCCCCTTCCCCGTCCCCGTCCCCGTCCCCGTCCCCGAGCGACCGTCCCCGTCCCCGAGCGACCGTCCCTGTCCCCATCCCCGTCCCCGAGCGACCGTCCCCGTCCCCGAGCGACCGTCCCCGTCCCCGAGCGACCGTCCCCGTCCCCGTCCCCGAGCGACCGTCCCCGTCCCCGAGCGACCGTCCCCGTCCCCGAGCGACCGTCCCCGTCCCCGTCCCCGAGCGACCGGCCCCGTCCCCGTCCCCGAGCGACCGGCCCCGTCCCCGTCCCCGAGCGACCGGCCCCGTCCCCGTCCCCGAGCGACCGGCCCCGTCCCCGTCCCCGAGCGACCGGCCCCGTCCCCGTCCCCGAGCGACCGGCCCCGTCCCCGTCCCCGAGCGACCGGCCCCGTCCCCGTCCCCGAGCGACCGTCCCCGTCCCCGTCCCCGAGCGACCGTCCCCTTCCCCGTCCCCGAGCGACCGTCCCCGTCCCCGTCCCCGTCCCCGAGCGACCGTCCCCGTCCCCATCCCCGTCCCCGAGCGACCCTCCCCGTCCCCGAGCGACCGTCCCCGTCCCCGAGCGACCGTCCCCGTCCCCGAGCGACCGTCCCCGTCCCCGAGCGACCGTCCCCGTCCCCGAGCGACCGGCCCCGTCCCCGAGCGACCGGCCCCGTCCCCGTCCCCGAGCGACCGGCCCCGTCCCCGTCCCCGAGCGACCGGCCCCGTCCCCGTCCCCGAGCGACCGGCCCCGTCCCCGTCCCCGAGCGACCGGCCCCGTCCCCGTCCCCGAGCGACCGGCCCCGTCCCCGTCCCCGAGCGACCGGCCCCGTCCCCGTCCCCGAGCGACCGGCCCCGTCCCCGTCCCCGAGCGACCGGCCCCGTCCCCGTCCCCGAGCGACCGGCCCCGTCCCCGTCCCCGTCCCCGAGCGACCGGCCCCGTCCCCGTCCCCGTCCCCGAGCGACCGGCCCCGTCCCCGAGCGACCGGCCCCGTCCCCGTCCCCGTCCCCGAGCGACCGGCCCCGTCCCCGTCCCCGAGCGACCGTCCCCGAGCGACCGGCCCCGTCCCCGAGCGACCGGCCCCGTCCCCGAGCGACCGGCCCCCGTCCCCGTCCCCGAGCGACCGGCCCCGTCCCCGTCCCCGAGCGACCGTCCCCGTCCCCGAGCGACCGGCCCCGTCCCCGTCCCCGAGCGACCGGCCCCGGCCCCGTCCCCGAGCGACCGGCCCCGTCCCCGTCCCCGTCCCCGAGCGACCGGCCCCGTCCCCGTCCCCGTTCCCGAGCGACCGGCCCCGTCCCCGTCCCCGAGCGACCGTCCCCGTCCCCGAGCGACCGGCCCCGTCCCCGAGCGACCGGCCCCGTCCCCGTCCCCGTCCCCGAGCGACCGGCCCCGTCCCCGTCCCCGAGCGACCGTCCCCGAGCGACCGGCCCCGTCCCCGAGCGACCGGCCCCGTCCCCGTCCCCGAGCGACCGGCCCCGTCCCCGAGCGACCGGCCCCGTCCCCGTCCCCGAGCGACCGGCCCCGTCCCCGTCCCCGAGCGACCGGCCCCGTCCCCGTCCCCGTCCCCGAGCGACCGTCCCCGTCCCCGTCCCCGTCCCCGTCCCCGAGCGACCGGCCCCGTCCCCGTCCCCGTTCCCGAGCGACCGGCCCCGTCCCCGTCCCCGAGCGACCGTCCCCGTCCCTGAGCGACCGGCCCCGTCCCCGAGCGACCGGCCCCGTCCCCGTCCCTGTCCCCGAGCGACCGGCCCCGTCCCCGTCCCCGAGCGACCGTCCCCGAGCGACCGGCCCCGTCCCCGAG
Source organism: Isurus oxyrinchus (assembly GCA_026770705.1). NCBI lineage: Eukaryota > Metazoa > Chordata > Chondrichthyes > Lamniformes > Lamnidae > Isurus > Isurus oxyrinchus. Next base: position 99,794 of record JANJGN010001697.1, read on the forward strand.
CGACCGGCCCCGTCCCCGTCCCCGAGCGACCGGCCCCGTCCCCGAGCGACCGGCCCCGTCCCCGAGCGACCGGCCCCGTCCCCGAGCGACCGTCCCCGTCCCCGTCCCCGAGCGACCGTCCCCGTCCCCGTCCCCGACCCGAGCGACCGGCCCTGTCCCCGTCCCCGACCCGAGCGACCGGCCCTGTCCCCGTCCCCGACCCGAGCGACCGGCCCCGTCCCCGTCCCCGAGCGACCGGCCCCGTCCCCGTCCCCGAGCGACCGGCCCCGTCACCGTCCCCGTCCCCGAGCGACCGGCCCCGTCCCCGAGCGACCGGCCCCGTCCCCGAGCAACCGGCCCCGTCCCCGAGCGACCGGCCCCGTCCCCGAGCGACCGGCCCCGTCCCCGTCCCCGTTCCCGAGCGACCGGCCCCGGCCCCGGCCCCGGCCCCGTCCCCGTTCCTGAGCGACCGGCCCCGTCCCCGTCCCCGAGTGACCGCCCAGTCCCCGTCCCCGAGCGACCGGCCCCGAGTGACCGCCCAGTCCCCGTCCCCGAGCGACCGGCCCCGAGTGACCGCCCAGTCCCCGTCCCCGAGCGACCGGCCCCGAGTGACCGCCCAGTCCCCGTCCCCGAGCGACCGGCCCCGAGTGACCGCCCAGTCCCCGTCCCCGAGCGACCGGCCCCGAGTGACCGCCCAGTCCCCGTCCCCGTCCCCGAGCGACCGGCCCCGAGTGACCGCCCAGTCCCTGTCCCCGTCCCCGTTCCTGAGCGACCGTCCCCGTCCCCGAGCGACCGGCCCCGTCCCCGTCCCCGTTCCTGAACGACCGTCCCCGTCCCCGTTCCTGAGCGACCGGCCCCGTCCCCGTCCCCGAGCGACCGTCCCCGTTCCTGAGCGACCGGCCCCGTCACCGTCCCCGTTCCTGAGCGACCGGCCCCGTCCCCGTCCCCGTCCCCGAGCGACCGTCCCCGTTCCTGAGCGACCGGCCCCGTCCCCGTCCCCGTTCCTGAGCGACCGGCCCCGTCCCCGTCCCTGAGCGACCGTCCCCGTCCCCGTCCCCGTCCCCGAGCGACTGTCCCCGTCCCCGTCCCTGAGCGACCGGCTCCGTCCCCGTCCCTGTCCCCGTCCCCGAGCGACCGGCCCCGTCCCTGTCCCCGTCCCCGAGCGACCGGCCCCGTCCCCGTCCCCGAGCGACCGTCCCCGTCCCCGTCCACGAGCGACCGTCCCCGTCCCCGTCCACGAGCGACCGTCCCCGTCCCCGTCCCCGAGCGACCGTCCCCGTCCCCGTCCCCGAGCGACCGTCCCTGTCCCCGTCCCCGAGCGACCGTCCCCGTCCCCGTCCCCGAGCGACCGTCCCTGTCCCCATCCCCGTCCCCGAGCGACCGTCCCCGTCCCCGAGCGACCGGCCCCGTCCCCGTCCCCGAGCGACCGGCCCCGTCCCCGTCCCCGTCCCTGTCCCCGAGCGACCGTCCCCGTCCCCGAGCGACCGGCCCCGTCCCCGTCCCCGGCCCCGTCCCCGTCCCCGAGCGACCGGCCCCGTCCCCGTCCCCGAGCGACCGGCCCCGTCCCCGAGCGACCGGCCCCGTCCCCGTCCCCGTCCCCGAGCGACCGGCCCCGTCCCCGAGCGACCGTCCCCGTCCCCGTCCCCGAGCGACCGGCCCTGTCCCCGTCCCGGACCCGAGCGACCGGCCCCGTCCCCGTCCCCGAGCGACCGGCCCCCGTCCCCGAGCGACCGGCCCCGTCCCCGAGTGACCGGCCCCGTCCCCGTCCCCGTCCCCGAGCGACCGGCCCCGTCCCCGAGCGACCGGCCCCGTCCCCGTGCGACCGGTCCCGTCCCCGTCCCCGTTCCCGAGCGACCGGCCCCGTCCCCGGCCCCGGCCCCGTCCCCGTTCCTGAGCGACCGGCCCCGTCCCCGTCCCCGTCCCCGAGCGACCGTCCCCGTGCGACCGTCCCCGTCCCCGTCCCCGAGCGACCGTCCCCGTCCCCGTCCCCGAGCGACCGTCCCCGTCCCCGTCCCCGTCCCCGAGCGACCGGCCCCGTCCCCGTCCCCGAGCGACCGGCCCCGGCCCCGTCCCCGTCCCCGAGCGACCGGCCCCCGGCCCCGTCCCCGAGCGACCGGCCCCGTCCCCGTCCCCGAGCGACCGGCCCCGTCCCCGAGCGACCGGCCCCGTCCCCGTCCCCGTCCCCGAGCGACCGGCCCCGTCCCCGTCCCCGAGCGACCGGCCCCGTCCCCGTCCCCGAGCGACCGGCCCCGTCCCCGTCCCCGTCCCCGAGCGACCATCCCCGTCCCCGTCCCCGAGCGACCGGCCCCGGCCCCGTTCCCGAGCGACCGTCCCCGTCCCCGAGCGACCGTCCCCGTTCCCGTCCCCGTCCCCGAGCGACCGGCCCCGTCCCCGTCCCCGAGCGACCGGCCCCGTCCCCGAGCGACCGGCCCCGTCCCCGTCCCCGAGCGACCGGCCCCGTCCCCGTCCCCGTCCCCGTCCCCGAGCGACCGGCCCCGTCCCCGTCCCCGTCCCCGTCCCCGAGCGACCGGCCCCATCCCCGTCCCCGAGCGACCGGCCCCGTCCCCGAGCGACCGTCCCCGTCCCCGTCCCCGAGCGACCGTCCCCGTCCCCGAGCGACCGTCCCCGTCCCCGAGCGACCGTCCCCGTCCCCGAGCGACCGTCCCCGTCCCCGAGCGACCGTCCCCGTCCCCGGCCCCGTCCCCGTCCCCGAGCGACCGGCCCCATCCCCGTCCCCGTCCCCGTTCCCGTCCCCGTCCCCGAGCGACCGTCCCCGTCCCCGTCCCCGAGCGACCGTCCCCGTCCCCGAGCGACCGCCCCCGTCCCCGAGCGACCGCCCCCGTCCCCGTCCCCGAGCGACCGTCCCCGTCCCCGTCCCCGAGCGACCGTCCCCGTCCCCATCCCCGAGCGACCGTCCCCGTCCCCGAGCGACCGTCACCGTCCCGTCCCCGGCCCCGTCCCCGTCCCCGAGCGACCGGCCCCGTCCCCGTCCCCGAGCGACCGGCCCCGTCCCCGAGCGACCGGCCCCGTCCCCGTCCCCGTCCCCGAGCGACCGGCCCCGTCCCCGTCCCCGAGCGACCGTCCCCGTCCCCGTCCCCGAGCGACCGGCCCCGTCCCCGAGCGACCGTCCCCGTCCCCGTTCCCGTCCCCGAGCGACCGTCCCCGTCCCCGAGCGACCACCCCCGTCCCCGAGCGACCACCCCCGTCCCCGTCCCCGAGCGACCGTCCCCGTCCCCGTCCCAGAGCGACCATCACCGTCCCTGTCCCCGGCCCCGTCCCCGTCCCCGAGCGACCGGCCCCGTCCCCGTCCCCGAGCGACCGTCCCCGTCCCCGTCCCCGAGCGACCGGCCCCGGCCCCGTCCCCGAGCGACCGGCCCCGTCCCCGTCCCCGTCCCCGAGCGACCGGCCCCGTCCCCGTCCCCGAGCGACCGTCCCCGTCCCCGTCCCCGAGCGACCATCACCGTCCCCGTCCCCGTCCCCGGCCCCGTCCCCGAGCGACCGACCCCGTCCCCGTCCCCGAGCGACCGTCCCCGTCCCCGTCCCCGAGCGACCGGCCCCGGCCCCGTCCCCGAGCGACCGTCCCCGGCCCCGTCCCCGTCCCCGACCGACCGGCCCCGTCCCCGTCCCCGAGCCCGAGCGACCGGCCCCGTCCCCGTCCCCGAGCGACCGGCCCCGTCCCCGAGCGACCGTCCCTGTCCCCGTCCCCGTCCCCGAGCGACCGTCCCTGTCCCCGTCCCCGAGCGACCGTCCCCGTCCCCGTCCCCGAGCGACCGTCCCCGTCCCCGTCCCCGTCCCCGTCCCCGAGCGACCGGCCCCGTCCCCGAGCGACCGGCCCCGTCCCCGTCCCCGAGCGACCGGCCCCGTCCCCGTCCCCGAGCGACCGTCCCCGTCCCCGAGCGACCGTCCCCGTCCCCGTCCCCGAGCGACCGTCCCCGTCCCCGAGCGACCGTCCCCGTCCCCGAGCGACCGGCCCCGTCCCCGAGCGACCGGCCCCGGCCCCGTCCCCGAGCGACCGGCCCCGGCCCCGTCCCCGAGCGACCGGCCCCGTCCCCGAGCGACCGTCCCCGTCCCCGAGCGACCGGCCCCGTCCCCGTCCCCGAGCGACCGGCCCCGTCCCCGAGCGACCGGCCCCGTCCCCGTCCCCGAGCGACCGTCCCCGTCCCCGTCCCCGAGCGACCGTCCCCGTCCCCGAGCGACCGGCCCCGTCCCCGAGCGACCGGCCCCGTCCCCGTCCCCGAGCGACCGTCCCCATCCCCGAGCGACCGTCCCCGTCCCCGTCCCCGAGCGACCGTCCCCGTCCCCGTCCCCGAGCGACCGTCCCCGTCCCCGTCCCCGAGCGACCGTCCCCGTCCCCGAGCGACCGTCCCCAGCCCCGAGCGACCGTCCCCGTCCCCGAGCGACCGTCCCCGGCCCCGAGCGACCGTCCCCGTCCCCGAGCGACCGTCCCCGTCCCCGTCCCTGAGCGACCGGCCCCGGCCCAGCGACCGGCCCCGTCCCCGTCCCTGTCCCTGAGCGACCGGCCCTGGCCCAGCGACCGGCCCCGTCCCCGTCCCTGTGCGACCGGCCCCGTCCCCGAGCGACCGTCCCCGTCCCCGAGCGACCGTCCCCGTCCCCGAGCGACCGTCCCCGTCCCCGTCCCCGAGCGACCGTCCCCGTCCCCGTCCCCGAGCGACCGTCCCCGTCCCCGTCCCCGTCCCCGAGCGACCGTCCCCGTCCCCGTCCCTGAGCGACCGTCCCCGCGACCATCCCCGGCCCCGGCCCTGAGCGACCGTCCCCGTCCCCGAGCGACCGTCCCCGTCCCCGAGCGACCGTCCCCGTCCCCGTCCCCGAGCGACCGTCCCCGTCCCCGAGCGACCGTCCCCGTCCCCGTCCCCGAGCGACCGGCCCCGTCCCCGAGCGACCGGCCCCGTCCCCGTCCCTGAGCGACCGGCCCCAGCCCAGCGACCGGCCCCGTCCCCGTCCCTGTCCCTGAGCGACCGGCCCCGTCCCCGAGCGACCGGCCCCGTCCCCGTCCCTGAGCGACCGGCCCCGTCCCCGTCCCCGGCCCTGAGCGTCCGGCCACAGCGGGCCCCTCTGACCCCCCAGTCGGGGGATGGGTGCAGCCCCGCAGCTCCTCTCTCGGCTGGCGTTGTGCTGTGGGGGGCTCAGAGCTGGGTTTCTGTTCATTGGCCGGATTGCGGTTGAGATGTTTAGGCTGTGGAACGTTCTGGAATGTCCATCCTTTCTCTTGTCAGGTTTGGGTTGGAGGCTGGGAGTTCACTGTGTGACCCGCTCCCCAAGCTGTCTGATGACTGTCGCCGTTTGAAAACTTGCAGCGAGTGCTTGGCTCGGCACCCCAAGGTCATGGGGCAAATGCAGAGACTGGTGAGTGCAGACATCGGGTCATACAGCACAGAAACTGGCCCTTCGGCCCATCCTGTCCATACCGGCCATCAAGCACCTGCCTATTCTAATCCCATTTCCAGCGCTTGGCCTGTAGGCTGCGGCGCTTCAAGTGCTCATCTAAATACTTCTTCAATACTGTGAGGATTCCTGCCTCCCTCACCCCCTCAGGCCGTGTGTTCCACATTCCCACCACCCTCTGGGTGAAAAAAAACCCCCCTCAAATACCCTCTGAACCTCCTGCCCCTTACCTTTAATCTATACCCCCCTCTTTCCTGACACCTCTGCTCAGGGGAAAGGTTTCTTCCTATCTATCGTATCCGTGCCCCTCATACTCTTGTACCCCTCTACCAGGCCCCCCATCAGCCTTCTCTGCTCTAAGGGAAACAACCCCAGCCTATCCAGTCTCTCTTCATAACTGGAAGGCTCCAGCCCAGGCAGCATCCTGGTGAGTCTCCTCTGCACCCTCTCCAGTGCAGTCACATCCTTCCGATAATGTGGCGACCAGAATATAACCTCTCTGCTCTTCAACTAATAAAGGCAAGTATTCCATATGCCTTCTTAAGCACCTTATCTACCTGTGCTGCTGCCTTCAGGGATCTATGGACATGTACACCAACGCCCCTCTGATCCTCTATACTTCTTAGGGTCCTACCATGCATCGTATACTCCCTTGCCATATTCGGCTTCCCAAAATGCATCACCTCACACTTTCAGGATTAAATTCCATTTGTCACTCCTCTGCCCATCTGACCAGCCCATCTATACTGTCCTGTAATCTAAGGCTTTCCTCCTCACTATTTACGGCGCCACCAATTTTCATGTCATCTGTGAACTTGCTGATCATACCTCCTATATTCACGTCTAAATCATTAATATCCACTACAAACAGCAAGGATCCCAGCACCAATCCCTGTGGTACACCACACACCACGGGCTTCCAATCGCAAAAACAACCTTCGACCATCACCCTCTGCCCCCTGCCACTAAGCCAATTTTGGATCCAATTTGCCAAATTGCCCTGGGTTCTATGGGCTCTTACCTCCTTGACCATTCTCCCATGTGGGACCTTGTCAAAAGCCTTGCTGAAGTCCATGCAGACTACATCAACTGTACTACCCTCATCTACACAACTAGTCACCTCCTCCAAAAATGTAACCAAATTTGTCAGACATGATGATCTGACACAGCCACGCTGACTCTCCCTGATTAATCCCTGCCTCTCTAAGTGGAGATTAATCCTGCCCCTCAGAATTTTTTTCCAATAGTTTCTCGATCATTGATGTTAGACTCTGGCCCGTAACTATCTGCTTTATCCCCACTACCCTTCTTGAATAATGGTACTTCATTCACTGTCCCCCAGTCCTCTGGCACCTCTCCTGTGGCCAGGGAGGATTTAAAAATTCACGTCAGAGCCCCTGCAATCTCCTCCCTTGCCGGGGATACATCTCATCTGGGCCTGGGGATTTATCCACTTTTAAATCCACTAATACTGCTAATACCTCCTCCCTTGCAATGCTAATTTGTTCAAATATACCGCAGTCCCCCTCCCTGATCTTCGTGAATACAGATGAAAAGTAATCATTTATAAAAACTCACCTAGGTCCTCTAGCTCCATGCACAGATTGCCACTTTGGTCCCTTATGGGCCCTACTCTTTCCCTGGTTACCCTCTTGCCCTTATATTTATAAAATGCCTTCAGTTTTTCCTTTATCTTGCCTGCCAGTGTTTTTTCATGCCCCCCTTCGCTCCCCTAATTACTTTTTTAAGTACCCCCCCTTCACTTTCTATACTCTCGAGCTTCCACTGTTCTCAGCCCTCTGTATCTGCCATAAGCCTCCTTTTTCCTTATTCAATCCTCAATATCCCTTGACATCCAGGGTTCCCTGGACTTGTTGGTCCCACCCTTCACCTTTACAGGAACATGTTGGCCCTAAACTCTCTCTCTTCTTTTTGAATCACTCCCACTAGTCTGATGTAGACTTTCCTACAAGTAGCTGCTCCCAGTCCACTTGGCCAGATCCTGTCTTATATTGAAATCGGCCTTCCCCCAATTCAGGACCGGCCCATCTTTGACCTTTTCCAAAACAACCTTAAATCTTAGAGTTATGGTCACTATCCCCAAAATGCTCCCCACTGACACTTGTACCACTTCCCGGCTTCATTCCCTAAGATTAGGTCCAGTATTGCCCCTTCTCTTGTAGGACTTTCTACATGCTGGCTCACAGAGCTCTCCTGAATGTACTTTTAAGAATTCCACCCCCTCTAAGCCTTTCACACTAAGACTATCTCAGTTAATATTGGTGGATGTTGAAATCCTCTGTTATTCCCCAATTATTTTTGCACTTCTCCGATATCTGCTCCTCTATCTGCTGCTGAATGTTTGGAGGCCTATAGTGTACTCCCAGCAAAGTGACTGCCCCCTTTTTTTTAGGTTCTACCCATTTGGCCTTATCTGAGGAACTTCTAAGATACCATCCCTCCTTCTGCAGTAATTGACTCCTTGATCAATAGTGCAATGCCACCTCCTCTTTTACACCCTCCCCGGTCAAGCCTGAAGATTCCGTACCCTGGAATATTGAGCTGGCAGTCCTGCCCTTCCCTCAGCCATGTCTCTGTGATAGCCACAATATCATATTCCCATGTGTTAATTCATCTGCTTGACTTGTAAGACTCCTTGCGTTAAAATAGATGCAGTCTAGCCTTGTATTATTCCCTTCTGCCTTAAAAGGCCTTGTTTGCTCTGCCTTTCAAACTGACAAACTAAGTCACTTCTAGATTTGGCTGTAAATCACCCCCTACTGTACCTCCACTCAGTATCCCACCCGCCCTACCAAATTAGTTTAAACCCCGTCCCCCACCAACAGCACTAGCAAAACTCCGAGCAAGAAGTTGGCCCTGTTCCAGTTCAGGTGCAACCTGTCTCTTCAACCTTGGTCTCAAAGCCAAACCATTCCTCAGCACAGGCAGCTGTATTCATGTCAAACATGAGAGAGAGCACTGTTCTCACCTGACCTGAACCAGTGCAGGGCCTGACTAGACTGCTCACACTCACTCGCATCCACACACAGACGCCCACTCACATTCATACTCACTACTCACATTCACGCTCACATACGCACTCACTCACATTCACAATTACACACCCACCCACATTCATACTCACACCCACCCACATTCATACTCTCCCCACCCACATTCATACTCACACCCACCCATATTCATACTCTCACCCACTCACATTCATACTCACACCCACCCACATTCATACTCTCCCCACCCACATTCATATTCACACCCACCCATATTCATACTCTCACCCACTCACATTCATACTCACACCCACTCACATTCATACTCACACCCACCCACATTCATACTCACACCCACCCACATTCATATTCTCCCCACCCACATTCATACTCACACCCACCCATATTCATACTCACACCCACCCACATTCATACTCTCCCCACCCACATTCATACTCACACCCACCCACATTCATACTCACACCCACTCACATTCATACTCACACCCACCCATATTCATACTCACACCCACTCACATTCATACTCACACCCACTCACATTCATACACCCACCCACATTCATACTCTCACACACCCACATTCATACTCACACACACCCACTCACATTCATACTCACACCCACTCACATTCATACTCACACACACCCACTCACATTCATACTCACACCCACTCACATTCATACTCTCACCCACTCACATTCATACACACACCCACTCACATTCATACTCACACCCACTCACATTCATACTCACACCCACTCACATTCATACTCACACACACCCACATTCATACTCACACCCACTCGCATTCATACTCTCACCCACCCGCATTCATACTCACACCCACTCACATTCATACTCTCACCCACCCGCATTCATACTCTCACCCACTCACATTCATACTCACACCCACTCACATTCATACTCACACCCACTCACATTCATACTCACACCCACTCACATTCATACTCACACCCACTCACATTCATACTCTCACCCACTCACATTCATACTCACACCCACCCACATTCATACTCACACCCACTCACATTCATACTCTCACCCACCCACATTCATACTCTCACCCACCCACATTCATACTCTCACCCACCCGCATTCATACTCACACCCACTCACATTCATACTCTCACCCACCCGCATTCATACTCTCACCCACTCACATTCATACTCACACCCACTCACATTCATACTCACACCCACTCACATTCATACTCACACCCACTCACATTCATACTCACACCCACTCACATTCATACTCTCACCCACTCACATTCATACTCACACCCACTCACATTCATACTCTCACCCACTCACATTCATACTCTCACCCACTCACATTCATACTCACACCCACCCACATTCATACTCACACCCACCCACATTCATACTCTCACCCAATCACATTCATACTCTCACCCACCCACATTCATACTCTCACCCACCCACATTCATACTCACCCCCACTCACATTCATACTCTCACCCACTCACATTCATACTCACACCCACTCACATTCATACTCACACCCACTCACATTCATACTCACACCCACTCACATTCATACTCTCACCCACTCACATTCATACTCACACCCACCCACATTCATACTCACACCCACTCACATTCATACTCTCACCCACCCACATTCATACTCTCACCCACCCACATTCATACTCACACCCACCCACATTCATACTCACACCCACCCACATTCATACTCACACCCACTCACATTCATACTCACACCCACCCACATTCATACACCCACTCACATTCATACTCTCACCCCCTCACATTCATACTCTCACCCACTCACATTCATACTCTCACCCACTCACGTTCACACACACACCCACTCATTCATACTCACCACCCACTCACATTCATACTCACCCACACATATTCATACTCTCACCCACTCACGTTCACACACACACCCACTCATTCATACTCACATGAGTTCACACGCTTCCCCTGGCAGGTCTCCCCCATCCCTCCATGGCCTGCTCTCTCTCCACTCACCCTTGGCCATGCACATTGACTCTCTCTCCCTGGGGAATGCCCATTTGCTCCCCCTTTACATGTGCACTTTCTGTCTCAGCAGCTTCATAAACAGGGAAGTTGTTTGAAGATTGAAGTTTTAGTGTGAATAACTGATGTCTGTGATTCAGTCACTATCTTTGTTTTCCCTTAGAGGTGTAAATGGTGCACAAACTGCCCCGAGGGCGCCTGTATCAGCACTAACGGCAGCTGTACCAAGGAGAATGACTGCCGCATTAACCAGAGGGAGATCTTCGTTGCCAGTAACTGCTCTGAGATATCATGTGAAGCCTCCGACTGCAGCAAGTGCACTGCTTCTGGGAAGTGTATGTGGACTCGGCAGTTCAAACGTACAGGTAAGGGCTAGTGAAAAAAAGTGCTGCGAGTACTCAGCAGGTCTGGCAGCATCTGTTACTCTCTCCACTGATCTGAAACATTAACTCTGTTCACTGCCAGACCAGCTTTTATTTCAGATTGCCAGCATCTGCAGTCTTTTGCTTTTGTTGATGGTCAGTGTCAGTGACATTGGGCAAACCCTGGCACCGGATCCAGGATTGGGGAGGAAGGGACATCTGCCCCCACATTCAGTGTTAGGATAATGACTTATTTCCTGCTCCCACCCTTGTCTCTCAGGCGAGACCCGCCGGATCCTCAGCGTGAGTCCCGCCTACGACTGGACCTGCTTCAGCCACTCTCTGCGCAACGTGTCACCAATGCCCGTGGAATCCTGCCCGCCAGAACCATGCCCAACGCCATGCCATAACCTCACCACCTGCGGTGAGTGTCTGAGCTCGAACGGCTCAGACGGGGGTTGGCAGCAATGTGTCTGGAGTCTGGCTTTGCAGCAGGTAAGAGTGTCGCTCTGAAATATCGAATGGTAAATGAGCCAGGGCAGATAAGAGAAATGAGTGTGGGGGAACAATTGGACCATAGCAATCATAACATATTATGGTTAAAATAAGATTGAGAAAGACATAATAAGACAAAACTAATGTAATATATTGGAATAAATGCTAAATTTGAGAACATGATAATGGAACTATGGTCAAAAATATTGTTGAAGAGTTGAGACACCATTGGAAAATATTTAAAATAGTGGTCAGTCGTGTTGTACTCCACTGAAGTACTAGTATATTCTCCAGGAATGAAACGCCTCGGATGACAAAAGAGGTAATGGCAAAATTGGAATTGAGGAGCAAGGTACAGAGATTTCAAAAAGGATGACAGTAGGAAAGAACAAAGAAAAGTACAGCACAGGAACAGGCCCTTCGGCCCTCCAAGCCTGCGCCCATCATATTGCCCGTCAACTAAAACGGGGTCCGTATCCCTCTATTCCCATCCTATTCATGTATTTGTCAAGCTGCCTCTTAAACACCACTATCGTACCTGCTTCTACCACCTCCTCTGGCAGCGAATTCCAGACACTCACTACCCTCTGTGTAAAAAACTTGCCCCTCACATCTCCTCTATAGTTTTCTCCTCTCACCTTAAATCTATGTCCCCTAGTAATTGACTCACCACCCTGGGAAAAAGCTTCTGACTATCTACTCTGTCCATGCCACTCATCATTTTGTAAACTTCTATCAAGTCGCCCCACAATCTCCGTCACTCTGGTGAGAACAATCCGAGTTTCTCCAACCTCTCCTCATAGCTAATAACCTCCAGACCAGGCAGCATCCTGGTAAACCTCCTCTGCACCCTCTCCAACGCCTCCATATCCTTCTGGTAATGTGGTGACCAGAGTTGCACGCAATATTCCAAGTGTGGCCTAACCAAGGTTCTACACAGCTGCAGCATGACTTCCCAGCTTTTATACTCAATACCCCTGCCAATGAAGGCAAGCATGCCATATACCTTCCTGACTACCTTATCCACCTGCGTTGCCACTTTCAGTGACCTGTGGACCTGTACACCCAGATCCCTCTGCCTGTTGATGCACTTAAGGGTTCTGCCACTTACTGTATAATTCCTGCCTGTAATAGACCTTCCAAAACGCATTACCTCACATTTGTCCGGATTAAACTCCATCTGCCATTTCTCTGCCCAAGTCTCCAACCGATCTCTATCCCGTTGTATCCTTTGACAATCTTCTTCACTATCTGCAACTCCTCCAACCTTAGTGTCGTCTGCAAACTTACTCATTAGCCCAGTTACATTTTCCTCCAAATCATTTATGTATACTACAAACAGCAAAGGTGCCAGCACTGATCCCTGCGGAACTCCACTAGTCACAGCTCTCCATTCAGAAAAGCACCTTTCCACTGCTACCCTCTGTCCTCTATGACCAAGCCAATTCTGTATCCATCCTGCCAGCTCACCTCTGATCCTGTGCGACTTTATCTTCTGTACCAGTCTGCCATGAGGGAGCTTGTCAAAGGCCTTACTAAATCCATGTAGATAACATCCACTGCCCTTCCATTGTCGATCATCTTTGTCACTTCCTCGAAAAACTCAATCAAGTTAGTGAGACACGACCTCCCCTTCACAAAACCATGCTGCCTCTCACTAATACGCCCGTTTGCTTCCAAATGGTAGTAAATCCTGTCACGAAGAATCTTCTCCAATAATTTCCCTACCACTGACGTAAGGCTCACCGGCCTGTAATTTCCTGGATTATCCCTGCCACCCTTCTTAAACAATGGAACAACATTGACCATTCTCCAGTCCTCTGGGACCTCACCCGTAGCCAGTGAGGATACAAAGATTTCTGTCAAGGCCCCAGCAATCTCCTCCCTTGCCCCCCTCAGTTCTCTGGGGTAGATCCCATCTGGTCCTGGGGACTTATCCACCTTAATATTCTTCAAGATGCCTAACACCTCTTTTTTGATCTCATCATGATCCAGGCTATCTACACACTCTTCCCTAGACAAGTCTTGCCTTTAGTAATTGAAAGACTAAGAGATTAGCAAAGGAGAGCAACAGCTTGCATTTATATAGTATCTTTAACGTGCTTCACAGTAGTATGATTTTGACACTCAGCCACATAGAGATAATCCAGCAGCTAACCAAAAGCTTGGGGTCAAAGTGGTAGATTTTAAGGAGCACCTTAAAGGAGAAAAGAGAGGAGGCGAGGTTTTGGGAGGGGATTGAAGAACTGAGGCTCCAGGCAGCTCGGGAATACTCAAAGCAAGAATCAGAGGAGAGCAGTTACCCTGGGAGGGTCAGTGGGGCTGGAGGAGATGATGTCTTCAGGGACATGAACGTCCAGGGGGGGGACCAAGGGTAGATCCTTGGGAGACACTAGAGATAATGGTGCAGGAGCGGCAGGAGGAGCCATTGCAAGCGATTCCCTGGCTACCATTAGACAGATACGAATGGAACCAGGGGAACAGCCAGGGGCAGAGAGAGAAAATGGTTTTATTGGGGACTGGGACATTGGGGCTGGGGGTGTGGTTGAGCAAGTCAGGAGCTGCAGAAATGTTAGGGTGAACTGATGGTCAAAGGCATTGGGATTTGGAACATGCAGTTGTAAGTAAATTTGTTGTAAGATATAGAGGGACGGAAGGTTGGGAATAGGGGATGAGGGGAGCGATACAGGATAGTGAGGAGAGATGGCCTTATCTGTGATTAACACGGTGGAACTAGCCAGGCAGGGTCAGTGGTGCAGCTGTGGATACGGGCTGGGAAGTCCGCTTGGATGCAAAGATTTCGGGAGGACAAGAGAACGTGATGAATTGATGTGGAGTCTGAAACCACCAAGGATGGGAAGTCACTTGGCGCAGAGGCTGAGGGAGTTTTTATTGGACAGGGGCTCTGAGGGCAAGTCCCCACCTTCCCATCTGTCTCCCTCTCTCCACCCAGTTCCATCCATTCCCCCCCCACCCTCTAACCCCCCCCCCCCCCCCCCACAATACACTGTCCCCCGGTCCCTCCCCTCACCCACCATCTAACGCTTTCTCCCTCTGAGACTCTCAACACTCCCTCTTCCACTCACTCCCCCTGCCCACACCGAGCCAGCCACAACATTCCTGAAGCGCTCCCAAAAATCTCACCCCTCCCCCAAGCCCATTCCAACACACGCTCCCCCCCCCCACCCCACCTCACGCGCCATCTGATGTTGTCTCTTTCTGTGCCGCAGTGTATGAGCCCGAGTTTCCTGCCAATGCAGTGTGCTGCTGGAATGTGTGGCCGGTTACTGAAGGGGGTGAAAGCCAGCTGTAATCTGTCATGTGCCAGCTACCACCAGTGCTCCCACTGCGTCCGACACTCTCACTGTGGCTGGTGTGCCACCCGAGGCCTCAATGGAAATGGAAGATGTATCCAGGGCGGTCTGAATGGGCCTCAGGACGGTACGTACCCTGGGCAGGAGGCAGACTGTGTTCCTTGGGCAGGTGGCGGGGGGACCTGTGCCTCTTTTGTGGGCTTAGGCGGAACAGACACCCGTGTCCTGTGTGGGGACAGGCAGAGGGAGATCTTCATCTCGTGTGGGGACAGGCAGAGGGAGGTCTTCATCTCGTGTGGGGACAGGCAGAGGGAGGTCTTCATCTCGTGTGGGGACAGGCAGAGGGAGGTCTTCATCTCGTGTGGGGACAGGCAATTGGTAGCCTATGTCCTGTGTGGGGACAGGCGATTGGTAGCCTGTGTCCTGTGTGGGGACAGGCGATTGGTAGCCTGTGCCCTGTGTGATGACAGGTCGAGGAAGGCCTCTGTGGGGATAGGCAAGTGCCTGTGTGGGGACAGATCAAGGATCCTGTGTCCTGTGTGAGTACAGGCAATGAAAGGCCTCTGGGGAGTGGTGGAGGGTGGCCTCTGTCCTTGGTGGGGACAGGCATTGAGGAACATGTGTCTTGAGTGAGGACAGGTAAAGGAAGGTCTGTGTCTTGTGTAGAGACAGGCAGATTGAGGTCTGCATTCTTAGTGTGCACAGGTGGAGGAAGACTGATGTTCAGAGTGAGAACTGGATGTAGGGAACCTGTGTCCTGTGTGGGGACAGGTAATTGGGAACCTGTGTCCTGTGCGGGGACAGGTAATTGGGAACCTGTGTCCTGTGCAGGGACAGGCAGTTGGGAACCTGTGTCCTGTGTGGGGACAGGCAGTTGGGAACCTGTGTCCTGTGTGGGGACAGGCAGTTGGGAACCTGTGTCCTGTGCGGGGACAGGCAATTGGGAACCTGTGTCCTGTGTGGAGACAGGCAATTGGGAACCTGTGTCCTGTGTGGAGACAGGCAATTGGGAACCTGTGTCCTGTGTGGAGACAGGCAATTGGGAACCTGTGTCCTGTGTGGAGACAGGCAATTGGGAACCTGTGTCCTGTGTGGAGACAGGCAATTGGGAACCTGTGTCCTGTGTGGAGACAGGCAATTGGGAACC